>VZRL01000815.1:77705-139375 GCA_013397895.1 Origma solitaria | reverse complement strand
CCCACCCTCACAGGGAAGAATGTATTTCTCCTGTCTGACTGTCCTGGTGTGACATGAGGAAGCTACATTATTCCTTACCTGCCTGCTTACTGCCAACTGCTGCTGTGCCTTTAAGAAGACCCCGCTGTGGGGGCCGGAGCCAGGGTGGGTTCAGCCGAGCCGCACCTGCAGGTGTTGGTTAAAGCGTTCGGTCCAATGGCCCCGGCTATAAAAAATGGCTCAGGCCAACAGCCCCGGATATAAAAGTGGCTCCGGGGAGAGACGGGGGACACAGAGAGAGACGGAGGGGTCAACGGCTCTCGGAGAGACTGCTGCAGTGCTCTCTACACTGCTTTTTCCTGTTAACTTAGGAAAAAGGTTTTGTTTTTTTGTTCTTTTCCTCCCCCTGGCCTCCCTAGCTCCCTTCCCTCCTCTCCAGCCCGGGGAGCCTGCGGGGTGGCCCCGGCCGGGCTGAGCTCCGCAGGCTCGGCCGCACCCGTGAGTGAAGGGAGCGGAGTCACCAAGTCCAGCAGCTTCGCTGGTTGTGTTGATGGCTCCTTGCGGGAGACCTGTTCCCTTTTTTTCCCCCCTCTTAATTTTTTCTGAGTTTCATTTTGTGTTAATAAATAGTTCCGGTTTTATTCCTGTGTTAATAAATCAATTTTTTTCACTTTCACTTGCTGAAATTGGTTTAAAGTTGAAAGTGGTTAAAGTCGTTGAAAGTGGTTAAATTGTTTCATTGGCATAGGGAAGAGGGGAAGCACTTTTCCCTGGGGAGGAGGCGCTCATCCGAGAGCGCTTCCTCCTGAAACTTTGTCTTCTAAACCGAGACACTAATCCCCTTGCGTACTGGCTAGATAGGAAGCTTTTTCCTAGAAATATGTCATTTGGAAGTGCATAAAGATGGGATTTGTGCATTCTGCATGTTGGAAGCCAAGGACTGATTTATGTATTTATAAAGGAATAAAAGAATAGACATACATTATGAGCAACTCAGATGCAGGCTTACAGTACTTTTCAAAGTATTTTTAAAAGTCAAAGGCTTGAAATTCCCATCATCTGCAGGACTGACACTGCAATCTTCAAATTTATCTATTCAAAGCAACTATATGTCCTTAGGTAAGATGACCTGAGGTACATCCCTGGAGGTTAAAGAATGGCATTTGATGTCCCCTTGAGGAGCTGGTACCTCACTTTCTGAGCAATCTCACAAAGTAAATTGCATATGATTTAACCCAGGTGAAGAATATTGGACACTCACTAGTCTGTCCAGTTCTACGTCAATGCTTGTCTCATAGTTCTTCTGCTTGTTTAATTGAGATTTTATTCTGATTTTTATTGTGAAAAGCTTGTTTTCAGACTGTTGACAGACCTGACCGGACAAGCAGAGACTTCATTGTCAAAACAAGGCATCAGAGTGACGAAAGGCTTTGCCTGAAATATGGATATGCCTAGCAATATCCCCCACCCCTCAAGTCCAGCCATCATCTCCCCTTTCCCTCTGTGTTGGTGTCAAAGCTTTATTGTGCTTTGCAATAGACCATCTCTCCACAGAGGAGGCAGGTTTTCCCTTCAAACAACACAGACCGGAGAAGTGTTTCTCTTGCAGCAGTTCATGGCAGCCTGGGCTGGGACCCCACTGTGACAAACACTCTGGTTTTCAGTGTGAAGGGACAGAATGGAAAAAGAGAACCAGGGAGATGGGATCTAGCCAGGCTGTGGGACTGTGCAGGTCACAGACTGAGGGGCTTTGGTGGCTCCACAGAGGATTCCTGATCAAAGAATCAGAAAAAGTTGGGTTGGAAGAGAACCCACTGGGAGCATCCAGTTCAATCCCTGGCCCTGCACAGACCCCCCAACAATCCCACCCTGTCCACCCCTGGCAGCGCTGTCCAAACTCTCCTGGAGCTGTGGCAGCCTCGGGGCTGTGCCCATTCCCTGGGGAGCCTGGGCAGTGCCTTTTCCTGATTTCCAGCCTGACCCTGCCCTGGTCCAGCTCCAGCCCTTCCCTGGCTCCTGTCCCTGGCACAGAGATCAGTGTCTGTCCATCCTCTGCTGTTCACAAACAAGTTGTAACTGCAGTGAGGTCTCCCCTCAGACTCCTTCACCTGAACAGACCAAGTGCCCCCAGCTGCTCCTTACATGGCTTCCCCTCGAGGCCCTTCACCATCCTCGTGGCCTCCTTTGGATGCTCTCTAACAGCTTTCGATCTTCCTTATATTGTGATGATGCTGGAGACAAAGCCCATTTTTACTTAGTTTGTACATGTCTCACTTGATATCTCATAGATGATGAAAGATATGCCCTTATGGTACATTTTATAAAGTCCATGGTCAAATATGCTCTTATTACACAGTAAATCTGGAAGATACTACAACTTTCTGGACTTGGGATAGCCTGAAACCCAGGGTCCTCCAAGATCCAGTATCTTCCTCTGGTGTCCTTGCCTGACCTCCAGCTGCATTTGTGGAGTGCATTATGCTGAAGGTGGTGGGGTGCTGTCCAGAGAGGCTCATGGCCACCATGTCACATGTCATGACTGCAGAGACAGATGGTCACCAGGCCAGGGCCAAGCAGGAGCTGCCAAGCCCAGAAATGCGTGCCAGGTTCTATTCACATGTCAAGTAATTATTTTAAAGTGTAGACTTCCAAGGCTTTTGAGTCACTGCAGTGCTGGCTCTGATGTTGTCTCTGCAAGTGATTCATGTGGATAGGTGATTAAGATATCTTTAAATTTGGCCTGAGGAAAAGTCTTTTATTGCAGTTTGGTCACAGTAAAAGCCAAAAGGCCAAAAGCAAGGTCTTCAGTACTGTGCATCTACACTGAGGATTAAATGTGCTGAATACTTCATAGCTGAAATTCTTTAGCAGCTTTTTCTTAACCCATGTTATGCTTTCTTTTTTTTTTTTTTTTAATACCACATATCTATAAAATAAAATGTTATTTTAAGCACCTTGTGATTAATTTTTGTCAAATTTTTGGATTGGTTAGATGAATGGAATCACAAGACTTGCCTGGGAAAAAAATAAAGTAAGTTTGGACATTTGGGTTGGAAACAAAGAGATGTTTTGGTAGATGGAAGGGACAGAGGCAACTTGCAAATTACTGTCAGCAGATCTGAAATAAATAAACACTCTAGAAACTGTTTCATGAGGGAGAAGAGGAAACTGAGCGCAACTTTCCACTTTCTCAGAAGTGGACTGTGTAGAGGAAGTTCACATTCCTACTGAATTAGTGGTTTCTGTTCTTATCACCCTGTCACGCTTAGAAGTGAGCCCACAAGAAAGTCACTCTTCTTGAGCAGATGATTTCCTTGAGTCATGTTCTGCTGTTGCACTTCTGAATACTGACTCTTTTGAATATCCAGCAGTCATAGATAACGTGTGGGCAATACAAGTCATATCTGCTATGTCCTTTTAAAGTATAGACTGTTTGCTAAGTGGTCAGTGACTCAGTATCATATTTTAGTATTGCTAGTCACAGAACAAGGTGTAATTCAACACCCTGCAATATTAAATCAGTATCATATCATATATCTTCAATATAATTAAATCATACATTGTATCACACTGCACTGGTATCACACCTTCATGTCAGATGATTCTTACTAAGATGATTTTCAATTTTTAACATCCTGTGACAAAATGTAAATTATGATAGCCAAAGCACTGCTATGAGGGGACAGTTACACTGGTAGGTAGGTTACAGTTGAAAAGGACAAAACATTGGTGTGGAAATGGGATTTCATTGTACATATTGCACATATAGTGTTTCCAGAGCAGGAATAATCCTGCCCTGTGACATTAATATAAACTCTCTGCTCATTTCACAGCACTGTTTGATATGCTGAAATTACTTCATTCTAATGTTGCTATTTATCAAAAATATCAAAAGTGGAGTTGAGCAGCTGGAAAAATTTCACGTGTAGCAGGTGGTCAAGAACAGCCTCTACGAATGCGCCATAAAGTGCTGCACCATTAGAAACCCAAGTCTCCTTGAGAGGAAAGGTATTCCAAGGACAGGTGCCAAGAGCAGCCCTGTGTATCTACAGCTCCTAAGCTACTTGTGAAAACGTATCTATACACAAGAGTTTATCTCTGCTTCTCCTTGTTATCACACCTATTATTTGCAGGGCTCCAGATCATATTTTTATGTATGTCACGTTAGTTTTAAATAACTCTAATCCCCAATCCAATTAAAGGTATCACCTCAAAGCGGATCATTTTATTTCCTTTGAGAACACATACAGACTTAGTATTCGGGTTCGTAAGGCAACCACTACCAAACTGACCTTCGTTTTATCTCACACACTTTCATCTTATCCCCTTCCTTTTCTGTGGCATGTGACTTTCAGATGTGCACCTGGTGTGTCATATCCAATCCAAATTTCCACTGGACAGGCATTCCTTTACATTAAAATTTGTAAATCCATTTTTAACTCCCAAATGCTATATCTTAATTGGAGCAGATGAAAAAAAAATCTTTTTTTATTTTCTTTTTTTTTTAATATACTAGGAATAACACATTTTTCTTTGTTTTTTCTTGGAACGATTTTTGTTTAGAAATATCTCTATGATCCTTTGTTCTCTATTAAAGGAGATATTCTAAAATCAGACAAAATATTGTTTATTTGGCACCTCATGTTAAGGAGAATCATTTACATTAGACCCAGCCCATCCAGAGGAGCTCTTGCAGTCTTACACTGCCCTTACAAAACATCATTTTCCTTTAGACTCACTGCTCACCTTCACTCCAGCAGCCTGATAAGTGATGGATAATTAGATCTTTTCCCTTGCATACAATGCCACAAATGTTCTTTAAGAAGAAATGTCTCTGTGTGATGCACTGTGAAACTTTCATGTCTTGAACTCTATGGCTTCCTTGGTGGAAGATTTTATTCCTTAGTGATGTGCCCCTGAATCAATTACACTTATAGCAAAGCAATCTAAAGTAGCTGATAAACAACTTTGGGATGTAAGGAACTAATCCTGCATTACATCCTGAGGGAATGGGATTAACCTGCACTATCCTCTTTATTTCTTATGTATTTCATTCTGGAGCACTCTGAAGGAAACAGGTCTCCGGGCCTCAGTGTTCTGATGGACTGTGTTACAGATACTGTAAAAAAAGTCATCTATTTTAAATCTGGTTTTCTGCCTATAGAGTGAAGAGAAAACTAAGACACAAATCCCTTCTCTGAAGTGTTTTTAGAGTATTCAGGCCTTGTTGTGCTTCTAGGGCATGTGAATATTTTGCTCTGTGAAATTCAAAAATAAGGGAAAAACAAGAAAATGCAAATTCATGGTTCTTCCTTCTTTCATAGCTGCCTATGATGCCTTCTGTGGGAAATTCCAGAAAAAAAATCTGGTTTTAAAAAGCAGAATTCTTTCTGAAGCTCTTCTGTTTGATGTAGCTATTCACTGCCTCTAGTGATGAACTCCTTCTAAGTCTACATTAGCTTCAGAGTATGCTTCTTAAAAAAAATAAACTTTATGGAGATGAGGACATGCTTCAAACATAAGGCTGCCAAGAATGACTTTCCTTCTAGAAATAGGGATTTTTATATGTTAAATACTTTTTAAAAGTTATTAAGAAGTTTTGTTTGTATCTGACTTCAGCTTCTGTTACCACAGTAAGATTCTTTTAAGAAGCATCTGAACTAGTGGTATAATTATCACCTTCACTGTAAATTATATGGTAATATTAAGCATCCAGTCTTTTCAAAAATTCAAATACTAACATTCTATTCAAAACTCCATGCTTTTGTGTGCATGTATCATACCTTGGTGTTCTAAGATTGAAATTCTTATTTACTTGAGATGCTGATAATCTTCATATGCAGCTTGTTGCACCAGGTTTCCATTTAGTTATTATGTAAGAAAGACGCAATTTCTTTTCCACTGACTTATTGCTGTATTTACATTACATTTCTCCTTTTAATATGTTTGTTTACATCTTTATTAAATCCCACATTGTACTGATTAAATTTGGCCTGAAGTGATGCTTTTTCATTATGAAGTGGTTTAAAATGCATACAAATAAGGTTCATACCTACAGCAATGTCCTGTACTGAGTGTACTCACTCAAAAGGATGACTTTAGTCAAGAAACCCCTTTGAATGACACAAAAAGAATGAAACCAAGTTCTAAACTGGCACTTCTGAAGAAAGAAAGGAAAAATTCCTCTCTCTTCAATGTCTTTCACTAGTGATTGGATATTAAATCAGAGGAAACCATCGCTGTTCTTACTGGAAACTAATTGGGAAAGGGAAGATCCTCCTTCTTCACCGAGACAGTTTATATTTCTTTTATGTTCTCAAACACAGAGATTCCAGTCCTCTCACTTTGGTTCCATTGTTTGGGCGGATGTGAGTGCCAGCACACCCCCAGCTCTAATTCACATCAGGTGTCTCACTGACAGCAATTCAAGGGTAGCATCAGATTTTTTGCTCCTGGGATTTTCAGCTTCTCAGCACTGCATTTGAAATCAAACCTTACCGCTGTGTTCACCAAAACAGAAAGAAACCCCACTTTCCCTCCCTATAACACAACGACCAATGTGTAGCCACAACTTCGCTTGCTGCTTCACCTCTGCTCCTTGCCATATGTAAGTTACAGTGGCCCTGTGCAGTATAATTGATATTCACTTATTCCCTTCACTTACTTTGTCTTTGACAAATGAAAGGATTCAAATGAAAAGGCTCAAGCTGAAGGTGATGTTGAAGTGGGAGGTGGCTCACAGATGTTACCCTTCAGTGCAGGTGTGAGTCACAAGGCTTGGCCTAAGCTGGGAGGAAACTTGCCCTCACCAAGTAAGTAGGACATCACTTTCTGACCTCATTTGAGGAAGATGCTGCTGGAATCCAGAGCCTGGACTAAATGACTAGTTTAGCCCTTTTCTTACGGTAGATGCCCTCCACAACAAATCCCTTCCAAAAATTAGCCATTGCTCCTCACAGCTCATGGTCCTGACCCAGAAATGCACATGATGAGCTCAGGACATGCACACACATCATGTTTTACACCTCAGCTTGATGCCTGCAAACCAAATGTGCTGCACTCCTTGCACTGTTCAACAGCCCTCCCATCTATGTTTTACACCACCTGCTGTTTCCTGCAAAACAAAATGTGTTGTGCCATCTCAACCACATTCCTGCACAGAAACATCAGCAGGAGCTGGCCATTGAGTGGGGTTACAATTGCTGCATGCCGTGGAGTCTGCCCCACAAAAAAAAGGATACTCAGTGTTTTTAAGGACAATGTGTAAATGCAATGAGAACATATTAGACATTATCCTTTCAGCCTCTTGAAGCAGCAGAGCCTCAAATTCATGGAGGCGGAAGCTGACCTGGTAGTACTACTCCACAGAACACATTTCTTTTTCAGAGTGCATTGTTTTTTAATCTTGTTTTTCTCTTTATCACTTGAAATTGAATGTTTTATTAGTCCCTCCTTTTGCACAACATGGGAGCAGATTACCTACATAGCAATTTCTCTGCTCCTTTGGCTTTGAATTTTAGTTAGTATTTTTTGTTAAACTCAGACAACCACTAAATGCCCCTCTGATTACAGAAAGCTTAATTCAGGTGAATTTTAAAAGTTACACTCAGCAATGCCATAGTTGTTTACAATGGAAATCTAAGGGTGTTTGATGTAACTTGGCATGATTTGACATTCAGGAAAAGGACCAATTATCGTTTCATGTTAATGAAAGCAAGCTTGAGAGCTGGGCAGAACATCTGGAACTTGAAAAGATTTGCAGTGAACAGAATAAAATAAAAATAAAAATAAAATTAAAATCCTGTGCCCACGCCCACTGTACACAAAAATGCTGCAGTAAATTGTTCTGACCACTCGTGCAAACTGAAAGAAAACTACTTGTACTTTATTCTAACTGAGGAATATAAACTGCGTTTCAAAAGGAGATATGGAAATGTAGTTTCTTTAACTTTTAAGTCAATTGAGTCTTTTTCACTATGAACAATGGTGTTAGGAGAGGATTCAATGGTACTTTGGTTTCAGGATTAGAAAATTAAAATATTAATGTAATTTAGTCTTATGATTACTAAGTGGCTTGGTCTTCAGGAAACATGAAAGAATTTGCAAGCAATTCTGTGTAATTCATTAATTAAGTCCCATTTAGAACAATCAGGCAACAATTTGTTTCATGTTCAGTAAAGAAATTTTGTGGCCAGAGAAAAGAGAAGAGTATTTTCAGTAATTAATGATAACCTTGACCGTATGCAGGAGCTCCTTCAGGCATGACCAAATGATTTCTGGCAGACTGCATAGATAAGTCCCTATAAAACTCCAGTCTCAGAGAAACTTTTCATGAATTACATTAAACTTGGAGGACATACCCCCTAGTTTCATAAAAGAGAAAAACGAACCCTCACTTTCAAGATACTCCCTTATAAGACCTTTGTACATATTTTCTATTGATTTGTGAAATTCGGTGTAAAATGAAGTATTAGCAGAGCTGGTTTTACTCACTGCCAGCACCATGACCTTTATTAAAAGTTGAAGCATTGCCTCTTTAATCTGTATCTGAAAAGACATGTGCCTAAAAATACCATTGAAAATAGTCTTTATTAACTCAGTATAATTTCTCTTTCCGTAATAAAATTCAGAGTAGCAGAGCCCAAACACCAACCTGAAGTTGTTTAGAAAAGATTCACATTTTGTTCCAATTCCCCCTTCTTGTTTGTTTGAAGCCTAGAGTATCCATGGCACACAGAACTGTAGACTGGCTTAAGCTGGAAAGGACCTTAAACATAATGAAAATCTTTTTTCTGCTACTATTTCTATCTTCTATTGAAAACAAAATAATTGATTATTGGGGTTTGGTTCTCTCATTCCACTCACTGTTTGCTGAAATGTTTGATGTTACAGCCTGTGCAGTTGTTTCTGTTTCTCCATGGCATTACTCAGGTTTTCATTCTACACTGTCATTCACTTACCTGTTAGCAGAAATTCAGTGTCTTATCTGCATTAGGCATATTCGCATCAAGGGGAATGTCTGAAAATATTCTGTCGATGATCTGTTTTCTTCCTCACTATCGGTCTTTTCATCACTGATATTCCTTGATCTGCTACTTTATCTTGATCTATCAGATTTTTTTTTTTTAAACAGGTTTGGACATTAAACCAGTCTCTTTTGACCTTATCCCCTCACTTCTCAGTTTAAAGCTCTTCTTATCAGCCATAAAAGCCTGGATGTCAGAAGACAATTTTCCCAGATAGTCAGATGGAATCCAGCCTTTGAAAGCTGTCTCTTTTAACAAACGTATCCCACTGGCAAAGTATTCCCAAGCCTGCCTTTAACACTGATCTTTGAGTCATCTGCTGCTGATCAGTACATCATAAGCCCTATCTCCCTCTGTACTGACAAGAAAAAAATTTAGGGTAGTCACTAAAATGAGACATAATTAACTTCAAAGTAAGTGATGGTATTTCGAAGTTGGAGATGCACCGCAAAATCAAACTGGTATGGAAGCTTGGTGCAACCTCCTGTAAAACAGGCAGAATCATTGCTAGTAACATTTATTGCCATAGAATCATGAAATACCAGCTTGGAAGGGACCTCAAGGATCATTTGGTCCAACTTTTCCTGGCAAAAACATGGTCTAGAAAAGATGGCCCAGCACCCTGTCCAGCTGCATCTTGAAAGTGTCCAACACTGGGGATCACTGCTTCCCTGGGGAGGTTATTCCAGTGACTGACTGATCTCATTGTGAAGCATTTTCCTTTCATGTCCACTCAACATCTCCCCAGGAGTAACTGGTACCCACTTCCCCTCATCTTCATGTGATTCGTTGCAAAAAGGGAGTTTCCATCTTCTTTTTGTCCCCCTTTAAATACTGGAACATAGAGATGAGGTCTCTCCTCAGCCTTCTTTTCTCACGGCCAGACAAACCCAGGTCTCTCAGCGTTTCCTCATAGGGCAGTTTCCTGTTCTTGGATCATTTTGTGGCCCTTGTCTGAACCCTCCCCAGCCTCTCCATGTCTTTTGGCACAGTCCCACATCTTTATAATAAAAAATAAGTTGTGAATTTGCATGTTCTGCATTTGAAAAAAAAAAAATCCTTTCTATAACAAGACAACTGTCTTTTCATCGGTCCTTGCAACTGATGTTTTACAAATCTCATTTCATCTATGGCAACCAAAGCTTGCCCCGAAGCCCTATGGAGAAGACCTGGTTATTTAAAATTATTTGAAATACATTACATTAAATTTTGGTGGGGGAAAAATAGTGAGGGTGGATTATTTCTTGTGTTTTAAGAAGCTCTGGGTTCCTGCAGAAGTTGTTCACAATGAATCATCTCTTTGCAGGATGCTCATTCAGGTCATGCCCAGGACACACCCAAGAGGATATGAAGCTCTGCAGTGATTATGTAACTTCTCTTGGCAGACAGTTTTCTAATCATGAAATGACCCCACAAGTGAAAAAGACATTTTTGGTGTCAACGACCAGATCCCAGGGTAAAGCACAATATGTAGAAAAAGGGGAGCATGAAAGCCACAAGCACTGCCTCCTGAAAGAATGGGAAGGGCAAAGAGAAATTGATGGAGCTTGAGCTTGCAACAGCAGAGCCAAAAGCAAAGGAGTGTAAAGTATCCCGGGCAGTTCTGGAACACTGAACCTAAACTAGATTTCTTTAAAATCAATGCAGAAACGTGCTAAACACAGGAGTCACTGGACCATCCCACAATGCTTGTGCTCAGAAGAACAATGTCCTTAAGAGCTCATTCATTTCAGATTTACTGTGGTGTCATTGCGCCAATTTCAACAAAGCAATTTTTGACCAGCAATCAAGTATACCCACTTTATGCTAATGCAGATTTGATTAGTTGGCTTTCAGGATCTCTCTGTTTCTAGGAAGGACTGAAACTCTTCCATTTTCTTTCCTCAGGCATCCTTTCCAATCTAATTCATATTTGACAAATGAGACGAGAAATCAATTGTGTGTAGTATATACTGTATAATGACCTGCAAAGTTCCTAAAATAGTTGTGCTTGCTCCAGAGCAGTTATTCAGGACTCTGTACACAATTCTTTGGCACTGTTACACCTGGCCAAGTGCCACAGAAAACATGACTGTAAAACAGAGGCGAACCAAACAGGATGAATCTGTGCTCATGTCACTTCTAAGTTGCCTCATATCCTGCAGTCATAAACAAATCAGGATTTATTCTTACCTTTCCCATTGTATTTAGAAAAACAGGAATGGAGTGATATTGACAGCTGGGATTGTTCAGCTCCTACAAACTCAAGGACTGTACCCTCTGTTTGTACCATTCCCACATCCATGGCCTTAAGGAGATTTTAGTGCCAAGACGGCAGTTAGGACTTCTGTGGATTTGAGAGTTCCTTACCTCTGCCTTGGCATGCGGATGAGTGGCTGTTTATGGCACCTCTTGCTGAGGCCGAAGAGCTTGTGCACCGTCCTCTGGGCCTTGAGGAAGAGTTGCTTCATGCTGTTCTCCAGCTGCTCGTAGCGACGTTGGAAATTAGAATCCATTGTCCACAAATGCATCACAGCAGATGTGTTCAGGAAATAATTCATAGGCAGCCTCTTCATAAATAATTTGAATTCATCTGAAAAAAATCAATTGTCTTTAATTATGCAGCTATGGTTATTGTTGCAGCAGAAATTAACTTCTAATTTGTTTTTTTCTTGAACCAATTTTCATAAATTCCATCTTGAAATTTTAAAATTGGGCATTTTAACTCTTTCAAAGGTGACTACATTTTATTAGTAGTACTAGAATAAAGCCAGAAAAATTCAACATTTATATAGTCCAATATTCATATAATTTTAAAATTTATATTAAAGCATCTTGTCCTTATTTCTCAGCCTGGATAATATGAAGATTAAATAAGAATCAGAGTTTCTTACCTTCAAATCTGGGATCTGAAAGAAAATGTGCATTTAATGATCAATGTTTATTGACTCATTTGAAGAACATGAAACTGTCTTAAAAGAAGTATATTCCAATACTTAGGAAATGCAAGTAAATGTGATTTTACAGGCCATTTCTCTTATATATATATGTTATTTCACCTGAGACAAGCCATTAAATTAGACTTTCATAAGTATTTACAATTAAAATGGAGCCTTTCAAAGCATTTTATGGTACTTCAAAATTTTATGACACTTCAAAAATGTTCCCATAACTCCTTTTTGACTCTGAAGTGGTGGAAAGTTCTTCAGTCACGAGATCACTGCTACTGTGAACATGCCATGCTTTGTGACTTGTTCTGGTAGCTCAGTCCACACAAGATATGTAGACAGAATCTTATTAACAGAATTTTATTAATCAGTGAGTCTGTTTTCATTAGTAGAATGATTTATAACTTCTGAACCTAAATAAACTTCCATTAAAAGGGCTCCAGTTATTGGGGAAATATGTGAGAATGAGTGGCACGCTTGAGAGCACGTTTATCCTTTTTCTGTCATGTTTCCATATATCAGTAGGTTTTCCTGCCTGCCCTCCTGCCTGCTGCTATCCTCCCACCCTTCACAATCCATTTTTTTCTTTCAGCTTGTTCCTGCAACAAAGTCACTTATCCCACAGTTTGGCTTTCACCCAGCCAGATGCTCCTTTTGGGTAGTCTACACTTCAGCAGACTATGTGAAAGCAAAGATCTCACTGTCTAAAGTAGCCTCCCTCTTCAAACAAAAATAATCATAATATTTAACTTTTGTGTAATTTTAGGTTGCTCGTGGGAGAGGGTTGATTGGGGAAAATGTCTGCTCACATCAAAGAATACTCCATTACCATCCTGTTCATAAGTTTCTTAGTTTTAGCTTTAGTTAAGGTTTTTAACAACATTTTAAAACAAAGCAGACAAAAATGTTTTCTTTTTTATGGATGGAGAAAAAAAGATATTTTGTAAATAAGCTGTAGCAGCCCTTGACCACATCCTGAGACACAGGGGACAGTGATGGAAAGCAACACTTTGGCAGAGTATTTTCTGTGATGGCTGAAGACTCATAAGAAGGCAAAAGGCATTTAAAGGTTTTCCAGAAGGTAAAAAATGAAAGGCAAGGGGCAAAGATATGATTCTATGTTTAACAAAGTGTTTTTAATAATTCCTCTGGGAATATGTTTTTCATTTTGCCCTCATGCCTCCTTGGGCAGAAGTTGTTCTCCAGTGAAGGACAGCACTGCTGGCCCTGTGCTGTCCTTAAGGAATAAGAGAAAGGAATTGTTTCTTATCAACTATTTGGAGCCTTTTATCTTTTGCTTTTTCCCTTCCTTAATTTTCTCTAAGTTGGTTTTTATACTCTTTTATACTTGCACTCTGTGCAAGAGTGTCCATTCCTGGGTGTACAGCTAATAATTTGAATTAATGGGAATATTTAATAAATTTTACAAATGAGCATCTCTGTGAATCAGAATGTAGTTTTGGGGAAAACAGTTCTGTTTTCTCCTTCCCAAGTGATAATTATTTCTTCCTTAGAATTATAGAATGGGTTGGAAAAGACATTTATAGTCCAACCTTTGCTGCAACGAGGAGAGACACATTCCAGTATATTAAGTTGCTTGGAGCCCCATCCAACCTTCCCAATCTCTGATTTCTTGTTGGAAGTGACACAACTTTCTTTCTAAAGTAGCTTTAGTCATGGCTTTGTTCACCTTTATCAAGGCAGGGGGGAACCAGGCTCAGTTGTTGGTTTAATCTTTGGGTCTGGCTGGGCAGGGCTTGATAAGCTTCAACAAGCAAAAATGGAGTTTTGGAGGTCTGGGATTTTAAAATTTACATGTTGAGAATCTAGAAGATATGGAGGAGACAAACAGACATTACCCCCTGGCAAAGTTGGAGATACCCTGTCTAAGAGAAGAATGCTAAGGGAACCACAGAACTGGACCAAATGAGCATTAAAGGCAAAGGGGTGGATATCCAATAGAAGATCAAACACTAACTAATGAAAAGAATTCTGTAATGTAGAACCAAAGAATGAGAAATTCTTTGTTTTCTATAAATGTATAAATATGTAAAAAGTATAAATATGTGAAAAGTCCTGTAAGGGCCATGTGTAGTTGGAATGATTTGCAGTGCACATCCTGGCCAGAATAAAGGAATGCCTGACTCACTGACAGCTCAAAGACAGTGCCAGAGAGTTCCATTCCTTCCCGAGTTCCGTGACATCCTCACTCTGCCCTTCCCAGTCCCCAGGCCCTTCCAGCTCTGCTCAGAAGCTATGGCAGAGGGGTAGGTCTGGCTTGTGTAAAGGAGACACAGTCCCGTTGGCTTGATAAAGCCATCCAAACTTAAGGATTTGAAAATTGAAAATATGGTAGGTTTGTTTTTTTTTTTTTAAATAGGAAATAAAGTTAACTGAGCAGATAAAAACATGCCCTTTGCAAAGCACAGACCTGTGGCTTGTAAAAATCAGACAAGTTCTACCAACTTTAGAGGAGTGAGGGTATATGTATATATATATAAATATATACTCTGACACCTTGGGAGGATTAGAACCCAAAGCCACATTCTGACTATCTGCTTAATTCCTGAGGTCTCTTTTCCCTTCTGCTCCTCTGAGATGCTGATATATCTACTTAAAATGAGCTTCATGAAGCCAAAACAAAGGCAACTCCCTCAGGAGACAATAGACTCACACGGTGCCTTTTCAGCCCTCATATTGCTCTAATCACTTATTTAAGAAATGTTGTCACTTTGCTGTCCTCTGCACGATGGCACTAATCTCTACAGCTAACAACTGCTCGATGCTGTGTTCAGGAGTGATAAGGAGGGTTTACACTCCTCAACTTGCAATGCAACAGCATTTCCAATACGAAAATGTTTCTTTTTCTCCCTGTAATAAACATCATCTTTGACTACCCCGTACCCTGTCTGATCCTGCTAATGAGCTCCATAATGCAGGTAAAGGAGAGACAGAGATAAAATGAGCATGGTTGCATGGTGCCTGCTGCATTCAAAAAAAAAGAGAAAGGAGAGAAGGTAATGTGCCCATATCTTAAACAGACACATTTCATGATCTGTGAAACTACAACATGAACTCGTAACACTGAGAGATGATTAAACTATTACACTCTAATCAACACACGGTGCCAGCCTTTCCCGAGGATTAACAGCCGGTATTACAGTCCCGGGGGCCAGAGAAATTGATACTTTTATACACCAAATCAATCCTGACCTGGGAGGCACCCACGAGAATCATCGAGTCCAACCCCTGGCCCTGCACAGGACAACCCCAAAAATCAGACCATGATTCTTGGTACTACATAAAATCTGATTTCAGCACTTTTATTTTCACACGGGTAGTACATGCAATACAATTTTATATATTCTTAACTAATTGCAAATAAGGTAAAAAAGGTAAAACATTATGTGCAGTGGTGGGTCAAGCAAGTTCATTTTCTGGCTGGTTGTGTCTCTTTTCACTTCCTCCTTTCTGCCAGGTAAATCTTCCTTGTGTCTACAGTGCCTGGAGATTGAAACGGCATCCCATATTTCAATGGGAAAGAATAAATGAGAAATATCATAATGGGAGCAAACATTGCTGCTGAAATCAGATGAATATCTGACGTATTTAGGCTGTGAGAAATCCCTAGAGCTGTAGAAATGTAATGTGGATTCTTGGTGTTATTTGGTGTCAGAGCAGGACTCAGTGCTGAGTGCAGTGATTAATACTCTGCAGACCAAGCTGGCAAAGGCCAGAAAAATGCAGGAAGCCTCATCCAAGGATTTGATAGGGCTCTCTACAAGGGAAAAAGGTGCCTGCTCTGTGTTGGAAGAGAACAGGAGACCTGATTTCTCTGCTGTGAATATTTTGATTATCCCTGGTATTTTGCTACCAGGTCTGTACAAGACTGTCCCACCTACAAAGACCACGCACACTTCTGGTTTTGTTTTAGCTGAGGCTGAGTGGTCTGTGGAACTTCTGCAGGCTGCAAAAATGGCTTGGCTCAGCTTCTTTCCTAAGATCCCTTGTGGGGGATCTTTGGCAGCATCTTGCAAGTCAATAGATTTATACCTGCTTGGGGATTCAGAACATCAGGTTATTAAAGGTGCCACAGGCTGACATCTGGCAGCAATGTAATGCTGGAAATATGAAAATACCAAATAATATCGCTGCGCTTTCTTATCCTATTTTCTTTAGGGTAAACAGAGCAAGTCCACAGCTGAGCTTTCAAACTGTCATTCCTAAAATTTTGTTTTAAATCATATAGGCGCTGTTGAGTGCCTAAAGAAATAATTTAATCTCATGGAACAAAACCTTTAGCATTGGAAATTACAGCACAGTGTTTCAGTAAATATATAACCCTGTCTAATTGTGGATTAGATCGTCTGCCCCAATCAGTGTAACAGGGATTATCTCCAGACTGGGGGTGTTGGAGCAATTTCCGCCTCACAGCCCAAACTCGCTCTGCACAGATGCACGAACTGCCTGAGCCTCTGCAGTCAGAGGAGCAGGGGCATGGAACAAGAACTCCTTTAAGCATAGCTTGTGTCTAGAGAGGTCTCAGTAATGTGCCTGTGGAAGACCAGAACTCCTAAGCAAGTAAGAAAATTCAAATTTGCATTGGATTTCTAGCTATGGAAAAAGAATATTTTTTTTTCCAGCTGGTTCTTATTGTGGCTGAAATTTATGACAACATACACATGTAAATAATTGAGGTGGAAATCTACATACAATTTAGGAGAACATAAAACACAGTTTGAAAAGAATCTGCGTTGGGTGATATGCTAAGAAAAAAATTGTTTCATAGCAAAGTAACCTACAAGAAATTTCATCCACCTTCTCTCAGTCTCTAGAAATGACAGTTTCTGGGGAGATGACATTCCATCAAGCTTTATTCTGTTGTTTAATTTAATGTCATATTCTGATGAGCCATTTTACCTAAAATGAAATAATTTAATTTTATGGAACAAAACCTTTGGCATTAGAAATTACAGCATAGTGTTTCAGTAAATATATAACCCTGTCTAATTGTGGATTACATTGTCTACCCAAAATCAATTTTAATTTTTTTAAACAATATTCAAGCCTTGAAAAAGCAATTATGTTTTCTGAGTAAAAGCAGCCTGATAATAACTGAAAAACTTTAAGAATCCTTTGTTGACTGAAACATACTATTCACAATTACATATAGTCTATGTATTTTCTAATATTAATAAGGATTTGGACTTTAGTGTTTTTTTTCATTTAACAAAGTTCAGTAAAAGTATGTCTATAGGAGAAAACCCCTTTTTACATCACATTATCATGTCAAAATCTACCATTAGACAGCAATTGTAAGGGACTGTTTTGTCATTTCTCTAAGTGATGCTTTAAGGAAACATTTTTCTCCCTTAAAAATCTGTACATCTGTCATTCCTCTTTTTTAATCAAGTTCTTTAACTTGCTCTAAAGGTATTAAAGTTCTGCCATCACAGTCTAGAAGTGAGTAACACCTCATGCAGAAACCATCCTGCTTTGGCTCTAACAAAATGTTCCAGTGGGATTAAGGCAAACTGACACAAAACGACTGGTCTGTAACAAGTGAGGGTGATGCTGTCTGAACAGGCAATGATATCGTCTGATGTGCTTGTCCAAGTGAGAGTGCTTCAGACAACTTCAAAATTAGCTGAAGTGAATTCTTGTTCTCCACTGCATTTCCTCTTTTCTCACTCTCCTAATGAGAATTGCAAATGATCACTTCTCTTTACAAAGCGCTGCTACTTTAGGAAGACAGCTCACTTCTTAAACCATAGTGACGGGATCAGATGTTAAGTCAGACTTGATATTTCCTTGGGCAGTGTGTAGTCCAAGGAGAGACGATCTCATGCCCCATGCAGGTCAACTCTGACATCAGAGCAACTTGCTCAGGGCTCAGTCCAGTCAGGTTTTGGAAACTGCTGCAATCAAGGCTCAGCTGCCCTCATGGAGAATAAATTTCTCCATATCCCTGGTGCCAATCTCTCTCGTTTCACTTTATGCCTGCTGTCTCTCAGCACACAGAGCCTGGCTCTCTTTCCCCTCCCTGCACACAAGGTGGCTGCTCTGAGTTCCTGAAGTCTCCACATCCGAGGCTGACCAACCCCTTCCCCTGTGGCCTCTCTTCCCAGGGCAGTTTCTCCAGCCCTCGCGTCTCCAAGGACATCCCTGACCACACTCCAGGTTGCTGATGTCTTTCCTGTACTCTGGAGCCTCAGACTGGATGCAGACTCTGAACGTGGTCTAAAAAGCACTGAGGCGAATCCCCTCCTTGACCTCCTGGTCCCTGACCTTTGTAGCACCCACAATGTGGCCTTGCTACTGTCAAGCCACTCCATGCTCTGCTCCAGGAGCCTTCCTGCAGAGCTGCTTCTGGCCAGGCAGATCCAGCCCCAACTAACGCTGGGGCTTTGCCTGTCCAGAGCAGGATTTGGCTTTTTCCCTTTTTGTGCTTCACCAGGTTCCTGTTGTCCTGACCCACCAGCCTGTCCAGGGCCCCCTGTGTGCCAGCCCTGACCTTGAAGATTCCTGTCTCACTCCCTCGAACGGACAACATCTGAAAACTTGATCAGAGTGCACTTCATTACTTTCTCCAAGTCATTGTTAAAGAAAGCAAAGAGAAAATGTCCTTTGCTGGGTCTGGGACAGACCCTGGCTGTATTCCACCTGCCACCAGTCTTCAGATAGGATGTGTGACCCTCTAACCCTGCACTCTGTCTCCCACAACATTCCCGTGTCCAGGGTAAGATGCAGTGCTCTGGATGGCAGGACAAACAGATGGGTAAAAACCCAATTGTGTGACCAGATTCCATGTGTCGAGCCTTGCTAAAACTGAAGTAAATGACACCCATTGCTCTCCTCTCATCCATAAATCAGCATTTTATCGTGGAGAGAATGAGATGGGGCAGAGGTGATTTATCATCTCACTCATGTCCCTTAGCTCTCCCTTCACCTCAGCTGGCTGCCACATGCCCCCCAAGCTTCTCTTTCACTCCCCACAGTTACAACACAGGATGAAGAGGTTCCTAGAATGAGATAAGGACAGGGAGATCCCACTTACGAATTACAGACATGAACAAAAGTGACTCAGTTTTGGGAAGATTAATATATTGGCAGTTAAAAATATAGTAGGATAGTGAGGAGTAAAAGAAGACAAAATTAAAACCACGTTCCCCCCAGCCCCTCCTTCTTCAGTGCTCAGTTTCACTCCTTACATTCCCAGTTCTCCTTCCTTTCCCCCACAACCATTGCAGGGAGATGGAGGAGGGACACTGCTATCAGTCTGTAAGAGTTCATCTCTCCCAGTCCTTTGTCTTCATGCTGTTCCTCTACTCCGGGGGGCTCCCTCCCTCCCATGGGGTACAATCCTTCACTGTGTCCTTCCCACAGGGTACAGTCCTTCAAGAACACACTGCTCCAGCCTGGTCCCCCACAGGACACTGGTCCTGCCAGAAGAGCTGCTCCTGCTTGGGCTCCTTCTTCCTTCAGGGCATCTCCACCTGCACAGGAGTGGGGTCCCTCCTGGAGCGCAGAGTGTTTGCCTGCCATGGGCTGCACAGGCTGCAGGTGAGCCTCTGCTCCAGCAGCTGGAGCACCTCCTGCCCCTCCTCGTCCCCAGTCTGGGTGCCGGCAGGGCTATTTCTCTTCCCTCTTCTCGCTCCTCTCCCTCACAGCTGCTGCGCAGTGTTTCCCTTTCCTTACATATGCTCTCACGGAGGTGCCACCGTCACCGACAGGAGCAGCTTTGGGCAGGGGTGGTGGCTTTGGAGTGGGCTGACGTTGACTCTGTCTGACATGGGGCAGCACCTGGTCTCTTCTCAAAACAGGCCACCCTTGCAGTCCCTCACTGCTGAAACCTTGCCAGATAAACCTAATACATCTCCAAAAATGTTGCCCTAGAGGACTCAGTCCATGATTTTCCCAGGGGCTGAAGTAAATCTGATCAATCAGTAATTCCCTGGACCATCCTTTCAGACTTTTTTTGATGATCAGTGTAATATTTGACTTTCTCCAGCCTCCACAATCTTTCAAAACAGAGGCACCTTACCAGGATATCATCTGTCTCTCCAAACCCCAGATGCAGTCTGTTAACGACCACGGATTGCCAGGGGTCAGGCTCTCTCCATGAACCCCTGACTGCTCCACTGTTCACTGCTGGTGCCTCCTTTACCCTGTGCATCCTCTTCCCAAGCTCAAGGACCTGCAGTATCTTCTGGTGAAGACTGAGGGCAAAGAAGGCATTAAGTACTTCTGAAACAAATCCCTAAATCACTCAACCTATTCAGCAGCAGGCTCACAATTCCTTGATCACTCTTTTACCACCAAGACAATTACAGAAGCTTTTCTTGTTGCTCTTGGCATCCCTTGCAAGCACTGGATGTAGCTTTGTCCATCACCAGCTCTGAATGCCTGGACAATGTTCCCCAAATTTTCCTTGGTAGCCTGTCCCTGTCTGCACCTCCTGCACTGCTGCCTTTTTGCTTTGGAACTCTGTCTTGTTTTAGCAAATCCCAGTACACAACCAGAGTGTCAGAATGAACAGTTCTGCTTGAGCATGCTGTGCTGAAAACCTGGCCAGCTTTCCAGCGCTCCTTTGTCTTCAGAGCTTGCTCAGAGGGAAAACATTCTCCCAGTTCTGGAACTGGGTGGAGATGCTTTCATGAAGCCCAGGTCTACATTCTGCTGCTCTCCTGCCCCCTCCTTTCCAAATCCTGACCACCACTCTCATGTCCTCTACAGACAGAGCTGCCATTGATTGTTCCATCCCCAAATAGCACTTGTTTGTTAGGGAATAGTCAGTGCAACTCAGTGTCCCTCCTTTTGATTGATCCAGTGTCTGTATCAAGATGTTATTGCTGTCAACCTCCAAAAGCCTCTTTGGCTGTGTGTCCCGCTGTTGCTTTTCCAGCAGATGTCAGGGAGATTAAAGTTCCCCTTGAGAGCAGGGTCTGTGATCCCAACACATCCTTGAATCACTTAGGGAAGGCTACATCTACTGATGTTGACTGTGTGGTCTGTCACAGATCCTCAGCCCAATGTCACCCTTGCTGGCCTCTCCTCTGACCCTGACCTACAAATTCTCACCACTGTTGTCCATCCCAGAGCAGAGCTCCATACATCCAGGCTATTCCATATTAGAGAAGGCAAGTGCTTTCCTCCTCACCCCTCATTCTGCTCATTTCACACATTGAGTACATTTGAGTAGCACACTCAAGATGGATTTCTATTTCCCATCTTTTACCATGGTGCTTGTTGCTGTCACCCTGCACTGTGTATTCCTAGGAAAGATCTCCCCTTTTCCTCACAGGCCTGAGTCCTGTGTGACTCCTGCTGCATTCCAGCTGTGCTGTTCCTTCTCTGAGCCTCATCTCATCCATGAGATGATATTCCAGAGGTATGTGCCTGTAATAATGCCTTTCCAGATTCCTGCCCAACAGACAAAAAACTACTTAAGGAACTTGAAACTTCTCATTGAATTTAAAAAAAAAAATCACCTGTGGTTTTACTTCATTTGTGGTGTGTTTTTCCTTCAAAATAACCTGTCTCCATGTCTCTGCTACACCTGGTTTTAATATGACTCCAACCTTCCTTTGGCACAACTCCTTCTAGCAGGAAGCCAAAATAAGCAGATAATATTGCATAAGGAAAAGCAGTGACAGTCAGAACCAACAGGAATATTCAGACCAGAAGCTCTCATTGGAAAACTCTTAGGAAATATCTCCAGTAGCTCCAGAAGCTGATATGCTTGCAGAAAAGGTGACACAGAGAAGCAAAGTCAGCCAGCCCTGCTCTGTGTCCATTTCAGCGCTGATTATCTGCTGGTGCTATAAACAAGCCTATTCTTTAATACAAATACTGGCTGGTTTTTCTTACAGGTTAGGAGTTGGAAAGAAGACTGCCAATTAATCACACACAACAGCCAAGGAAAGCTGCTAAAGCTATTCATGTCACCACCAAGAAGGCTCCTAAATAGAACTGTGCTAAGAAAAGGAATTTTGTGAAAGGATTTTTAGTGTTACAAAGTTATCTTAAATATTTGGAAATTTTCTAAAATTTTCCATATGCTTCTAATTCCTCTGAAATCCTCTAAAAGGAAAATTGCAAAGTTTGCCTCTTTTGCTTTGCTTTGAATCCATCAAAATACCTCACCTTGACTGAATAGAAATTTTTTTATTGTTACGGCAATAGTTTTCCTTTAGTTTCATATTATAACATCAAAACTATGAAGTAACAAATTACCAAAATGGCTAAACTTTTCAAAATGAGGGTTAAATGCTTTATTGAATTCCTAAAAAAAAAAAAAAAAAGAAAAACAACAACCAAACAAACAAACAATCCCCCCAAAACAACAAAAACATCAAACCATAAAATTACTGAAAGATTATTCCTGGTTGGTTTATTCAAAGTAGCTGCCTCTATATTTTGTAACATTCTGTATATAAATCTTAATCTCTGCTACATTTCAGACTTTTCTGCAAGCTCTTCAGAGGAGAGCCTGGCTCTTATTATATTTTTATAGGGCAGTTAGCACAACAGACCCCAGATTTAATTGTTGCCATTTATTACAAATAATAAAAATAAATTTGCCTATTGCTCCAGGCAACTGCACCCTCCTTGGAATCCTCTGTGGGAGCCGCAATTCGTGTGAGGAGCAAGAGTTCTGCTAGGAAAGACCTCCTAATCCCCGTTTTATCGCTCCTTTTCCTGTCCTGCTTGTGAAAACCTGCTGCTCCAACAACGTGACCACCGTGTTATCATTCCTACACCATAACAATGCTTTTTAAATTTTAATCAGGGCAATAAATAGGACAGCGAGTCAAATACCAGTGTCAGCTGTGAATCAAAACCTGAAAGCACAAAGCTGGAAGTCTGAGAGGATATAAACCATGGGACCCACATTTCAAATGGTTGGATGCCATTGCTGTTCATTAAAGTGCTGCTTCAATATTGTGTAGATGTTATTAAAGAGATTTATAAAAGATAGATTTTTTTAAAATATCCCACCATGATTCAGAAGCCTGGAGAAAACAAAGTGCTAAAATGAACATATATTTGTTTTTATGTTGCCATGAATTTTAGCTCCTCGTGATACATTACTCAATTTGTCAAAGAAGTAGCAGCTGTGTTCCAAGAAATATATGTTTGAAAAGAATCCAATTCAAAGAAGCAGATGACTGCAGCTGGAAACAACCTTATTTCTTCAGAGAAGAGATAGTAAATCTGAATTTTCCTTCCCCTTCTCCCTCCAGTTTAGGCTAAATCAGCCAGCTCTCCTGATAATTAAAATATTTCCTTCTCCAAAGCAAAGGATTTCTCCTTTAAACTTTCTGAAGGACAAAGGGAACAAAGGAAGGAAATATGTGTTTTCTGCAAGATATGATCTCTGAAGGAGGAGGGGAGGTCCACATCTCCTTTTGGACAAGCTATTTGAAGTGAAACAATCCAGCTGCTACAGAAGCCTCAGGGGAGCAAATTTGGATGATTCTGGCAGTGGGATAGATTTGTGGGGTTTTTTTGTTTGATTTCTTTTTGAAGTGAGGAATGCTGCAAGGATAGCTCCTCTCAACCCTGTCCTCTGCAAGAAGGAAAGAGCAGGGATAAGTGTCAGCATGGAGGTGGAATTAGTGGGGAACAGAGATCCTCTGCTCAGTCATTTACATACTGCTCTGAGGAACCTCATGCAAATGTTAAAAGTGACAAGAGGGAACAGCCTCCGGCTGCAGGGAAGCTTTAGATTGGACATTAGGGAAAATTTCTCCATGGAAAGGGTTGTCAAGGATTCAACAGACTGTCCAGGGCAGTGGTGGACTCACCAACCCTGGAAGTGTTTACAGAATGTATGGACATGGTTTAGTGGTGAACAGGGTGGTGGTACTGTTGATGGTCAGACTTGATCATCTTAGAGGTCTTTCCCAACCTTAAGGATCCTGTGATTCTGTGATACATGTGTTATAAATATACAAACGCACGTAAGTATATGTATGTTATAGAGTTAATGCCAGTAATGTCAGCTTGTTATTGGAATAGGAAACCACAAATCCTCCTCTCACAAGCCCTGAAACTCTCCTGATGCCACATAAAGGTGGAAAAATTGCGGAGTCAAAATTGGTAGTAAAACCAGAATATCACCCTCTAAATTGTGGATTAATTCAGAAGTTCTGCTGAGCAGGAGATAATGACCTCGCCTGGACTCTGCTATGAGCTGAAAGGACTCACATTTCCCACAATGAAGTGACTTTTTTCTTATTCTCAAACTAAATATGACCTTGACAGCGAATTCCCTTTTCAGAAACCAAAAGGCCAGACTCCACAGCTGTCTCTGTAAGTCCTGGCATCTGAAGGACATTCCCTTCATCCTGTCAGCTTTGCTTTCTGGTGTGATTTTGGTTCATTGCTCCTTTAAAAATGTTTCTACCACTACCCTTCAAATGGATGTTCCTTGGAATTCACAGAAAGCTTTCAAGAAAAATGTCTCCAAAATCTGTCTATGGATTATTTTGGATTGTTTTTCATAAACATTTTTATGAGTTCAATGTGGTTTAGAAGTAATCCTGCAACATGGATGTCCCAATGTCCTTTATTACCTTTCTACAGAGCTATAAATGCACTTAATGCATAAGATATAATCATTATGGGCAGTATAGATATAACCTCTGTCAGTCCGAAATTTACCTTAGTTGATCATGCTGGGAACTCCTGCACTTTGAAAGCTGGGGAGGGTAAATAAACAGGTAATGATTCACAGGAGGATAGATGAGGAAGAGAATGAGTGAAACTGAAAAGTGTTCTTGGAAAACACATAGAAGTAAATAACCAGTGTTAAGCTGTTCCAGGAGAAGATTTAAGAAGCTATGAATCAGAACAGACAACACTGCCCTAGAAGAAAAGAGAGGCCACAGAGTGACATCACTCTTAATAAAGCAAGCTCAAAGCTGCCAAGGCAGATTGGAATTCCACCAAGAACTAGGGGGTTTTGTCACTAGCTTTGAAGGGAATTACATTATGTCCTGTACATGGTGGACATAAGTAGAATTATATTAGATCAGGCCTTCTGCTCCTCCTCTTATTACAATGTCATCACAATGTTTGAAGTATCTCAGAGTGCAATGCCATGTAAAACTTTAATAAGTGGATTTGCCAGGTGCTGCTTTAGCAGGAGTTGTATAATGCGTTTAGTTTTGAAACAGGGGCAATTATATCAGCTGTACCACCATTTGTGAAGTAGGAGAGGAACAATTTAGACACCGACTCTCCAAAGAAATTGTGCACATCCCACCTGTTCGTTTTATTAAAACAGTGACACCTCCGCAGGGGTGGCAGAGGAGGGAGGGCAGTACTGGTCACAGGCGGAATGGCAGCTTGGTGTATCTGCTCGTGTTATTGATTAAACCTCCTGACAACCACACAGGGAAGTTAATTACTGGGAGGCAAATTAACACCCCTGCAAGATAATAGAGAAAACAATAATTATATTAAGAACTCAGGGGGCTAAATTTTCTTGGCCCTGAGCCCGAAGCTGTAAGCGGTGTTTGAAAGCAAACCACAGCTCTACTGCTCAGGGGCAAATAGTTTGAACCATATTGATTGAAGTCTTTATTCTCAGTGATTAAAAAGCACCTTTAACTGCCAGTGAGTCAGTTCAGACTGTTCACAAGGAGTCTTTCAATTAAGATTTCAAATGAGACTCACTTTGCATGGCAATGGGTCTGTCCTGATCAGCAGAGAGACCCAGACTGTGCTACCTGAGTGACCTGGGCACACCTGGCCAGGTCAGGGACACCAGGGACCTTGCAAGGACCCTTTGAGGGGCATTTCCCCATCCTCCCAAACCCATGAAAACAAAGCTTATTAGGTGGCATGGTTATATTTGTTGCGTCTGTAAATTGAGGAAATCCTCCAGTATTCACTTTGAATTCCAGATTCCATTTTTAATCTTATTTTACATGCATTTAAATGGAGTCACAGGAGCTGGAAAAGCAGGAATATGTCACTGGACTACAGTAAGGGAGGACTCCTAGTCTGCCTTCACTGCAAATGGCAGAGTGGGCCTATGAATTTATGGTCTGTCTGTGATGCCAAGTCAAACCTTGTCATCTTGCGAAGTTATTTAAGATTTGGAACCTTGACATTGAGTCTGAAAATCAGTCTGGGCTCTTTTTTTCCATTATAAATGCAATAAGTTTCTTCTGAACAGAGTGTACAACACAAAATCTCTGTTTAAACTGACATTTTCAAATTATGCCTTCAGTTACCTTCTGCCCTTTTACTTCCTTTTAGTAATTTGAAACAGGTATAAATGAGACATTTGGTGCATTACCTGTATTTTAAAATGTCTATCTTAGAATGTACTTTCTCTTTGAGGGATTTTTGAAAGTCCTTTTTCGGTGGGGGAGTTTTCTGGGTTTTTCTGGGGGGAGGGAAGTGGTTACTGTCTCTTCTCCTGTACTAGAAGAATCATAGGGAATACTATAAATGCCAAAATAATTTTTAGCTAGTGATTAAACGGCAGTCTGAAATTTTTAAAAACAACATGACTGTAGTTTACACAGGAGTTATTGAAGGCATTTTTTAGCTCTTAGGGCTGTCATTATCACTGCTGGTAAGAAGGGAGAAGGCTAGAGCCCGGGTCAGTGTCTCCACAATGTCAATCTGCAAGCTTGGCAGCTGGGCAAAATTACCTTTTTACTTGTCAGCCAGGTGACTTTGATTTGAATGCAGTGACACGCAATAAAAAGGAATCCCATGGTGTCCTCTTCTGCTAAAGCCGTTTTAAGAAAGGATTTGTGCCACAGGAACAGCAAAAATCTGTGCCTTATTGGAGTAGCAAACAAAATTACACTTGGTTTTTCTGGCTAGATAGGGGGATTTTTAAGGTTAAACTTCACAGACTAAATGCAGATTTGCTGCAGCTTTTCTGGAGTTGTGCATCATAAAGAACATGACGCTATAATCACAGCAATAGTTTAAAATGTTTGTTTGATGAAGAGGAGGAGGAAGACTGTTCCACTGGTTGCATTCCTTAATGCACTGACAGAGATATTAATATAATCCATAATTAAGATGATTCCAGAACTGCAGCTGACAATAGTATATGAAATGATGCAAAAGCTAGTACTTATCTGATGATGCAGCCTTCTTGCCCCCAGGTTTCCTGTGTCTTTATGCTGTGATTCACATTTGATCTTAGAGATTTGAATTTGTCTGTGGCTGTCCTCATAATGCATTCTGTATATCAGATTTCTGAGGATTCTGTCTTCAGCACTGGACAATCTGTTTAAATTTATTTACTTTTTTTTTTTTTACTTCAAATTTATTCTATTTAAATCTAAGTTAAAAAATGAACTTTACATTTTGTTTAACTTCCTGGTTTTGCATCTGCTTTCTGCAAGCATTAATGTATTTTTAGCAAATTAAACAACAAGTCCGGCTGTATCTGTTATTTTTTGATTGCTACAGAAAATGAATGAAAAAGTAACTCAACAGATGTATTACTCTGTATTGGTCTGTGCTCAGCATCTAGGAGTGCTTACATGAAGGAATTATAACTATAATTCTCTTTTCTGAGATATACTAAGAGATTTCTGTAGATTTTGAGATTAAATACGATCACTTGCTGTAGGCGGGTGTATTGATTTACTGTGTGACTGTCTCTGACGTTGGAAAAATGGTAGAATTCCTGTTTTTCAGCTTCTTTAGAGCCTCAACAATCATAAAGGCAATGCTGTCTGTCTGTAACAAATACATAAGGCCATCAGAAAGTGTAAGGAATTCTCCCTGAGCACTTCCAGGTGTGAGCTCATGTCCGTTTCCAGTCTTGATTTTGCTGTATTTTGCAGCAGTTTGCAGCCTGGCTGCTGGAAGCAGTGTAACTGTGCAAACAGGGATCAGCATCCTCCACCAGAAACAGCAGAAGAGTTTGAAACCAGGAGTGAGGGCACTGTCTGATAAGGACAGTGGGAGAGCACAAAGGGGTGGTCAATCCTCTGTTGTGCTTGGGTTTCCTGAACCAGTCACAGATCTGGGATGCAGATGTGCCTAGTGGAAAGAGCATTTCTTGTTCCAAAGTTGTTATTTTAGAGCATGGGCTTATTTCATTTGGGAAAACATGAGCTGAAGGAGCAGGGAGAGTTAGGAAAGTGTATCAGCAAAATATGGTGGTTTTCCACATTTTGCAGTTTCGGAAATGGAGATATAAATTCATGACACTATTAAATGGATAATTCTCTAAATCTCACTGCAGATTAAGGAATGCTGGAGATGATATTTCCTATTACGTTCTGTAGGTTTTGCATAAAAGTAATTATATAGGATGCAAATGCTACCCCCAAAAATAATGGAATGTTTGAACTTCATCATCTTCAGTATTACTGATATTTAATTCAGTAATAAGCTTATCATTCCTCTATTAGAACCCACTTTCTTCAACCCTTTAAATCCAATTCTTTTATACAAGGGATTTTGGGAACATCATTAATTCAATCATTGTAAAGAAAGCGAAAAATATAATTGAACTGAGGAACAGGACTCCAAAGTCTCCAAAGCAATCTCTGCTGATGCAAACAAAATAACTTTGGTAACATCTATGCAGTGCTATGTATTAACTGAGGATTCAGACCTCATTTTTAGGTGAACCTTTCAAACTGTGCATTTTTTCAGATGATTTTAAGTCAGTACATGTAAAGGGTAACCAATGCTCAATAGCAAGACATCCCAGAGTTATTAGGGAATTATGGAATGCATTAGACATGAAATCCAAATCCAGTGAAACCAGGGATTTAAGAATAGCTTGCACCAGCAATTCACTTCTGTTAGTACTTTGCAATCAAAGCAGTGATGGAGGATGGATGAACAATGAAAAATAGTTTCAGCAAATATTAATGTGAAAGTTAATATCAATTTACTTTGGCTGTACTTCCATCACTTGCACTTTTTGTGATACTGAAATTTACCTTTTGAATTATCTCTGTAAAGCAGATACTGAAGTGACTGCAAAAATCAAACTCGGCATTTTGAGAAGCTGTTTGTCATTTAAAACTGTAGAAGGATGTCTTTCAAAATATTTACAAGGTGACTTTTGATGTTTAACTCTGCCTGAGAAGCCACTTGTCTGCTGGAGTGAACAGTGTTTGTGTTCAGTGGTCAAACCCTTCAAGGGCCTCGATGGCTCTGGTTCTGCTCTACTCAAGCTGATGCTGGACATTAAAATGAAATCCCTGAAGTTAATGGACTACAAATGATTCACACAGGCACATATTTCAGTGCTTCACTGAATCACCTTTGAGCCCAACTGTGACAAGCAAATTTCTGTCCAGTTTGTTGTGGGTGTGCTCTTTCCTTCCATTTTAGTTGCTACTTAAACTATATGTTTAAAAGGATGAGTTTGTAATTTCAAACCTACTTTGAAATTATGTCTCTCAATATTTATTGCACATCTCCTGATCCCATGCTTTTCAAGGAAATATTCAAAAAGAGATTTTGTTGCCTTCAAGGGGAGGGGGGAAATTCACTGCTCAGCATATTGTGAAATATGCAGAGAGAAGGCAACAAGCCGCCATTGCATGTCAGATATGTGAAAATAAATGCTTGACGGAAGATTTTACTTTCATGTTTACCAGAAGTCTTGTAAATGCTAGTGATAAAAAAAAGAAATTATAAAAATGCAATTTTGCCATTTTCTATTGTTTGAGCAACCCTATCATTCATGTCCTTATTTTCTATAGCCTTTTTAATTCAGAAAAATGAAATTAAGTCACTACAGGGAACGCTACAGATTTTTTTTCAATGTCAATGATCAGATCACCTTAAAAGAAAATAGCTGTCATTTAAATTGTTTAAATGTATTGTGCAGATGTCCAAAGGCACTCAGCAGCCAACCACACCAAGATTAAGGCATGGGCAATGTGTGATCATGTTCTTGTCCTTGTTGTCAGAATCCAGAGCCTGTGGATGGTTTTGGGGCTTTTCCTGGCTTTCATGTGTTTTAGAGCAGTGGGTCATGATCTCTAGAAAATTGCCAGTCAGAGTTGTATGTTAGAATTGGCCTCTTTGTATATGAAGTCTTGACAGAACAGTATCAAAATCTTCCCAAACTAGTGATCTGTAACATGCGTTTGTATCCACACCCTCTTCAACACTGCTGCAACCACAAGCTGTGGAAGTCCTGCCCACTTCCAAAATGTGAGAATTTTTTCAGGGAATCTTTTGATGCTCTTTATTGTGGGAAACAAATTACACTTGAGTGCTTAGGTCAGAGCTTTTTCCTGAAATGGAAAGGTGGAGTTCACTGAGGGGATGAGGGAGGAGAAGCACCTGGACAAGTAGGTGCTCCTGTATTGGGGCAGAGGGGGAATGAGAATATTGGCAATATCAAAGAACGATTGAACACTGAAAAGGTGGGGAGGGCTGCAGGGACACTCGTGAAGATTGCACAGCTTTATTCTGATGTGGGTGGACTCCACAGTCTGGAATCTCAGGGAAACTTAGTGCCTTGTGACAGCAGCAGGTCACCTGGATCATCTGATTGTCCTTTCAGGCTACATATTCTGGTGAAAGGCTGCTTTCATGCACGTCAGGAAAGGTAAATGAAACACTGCTTGATTCCATTAGAGATGATATTTTTAGGCTGCATGTTAGCGGTAAGAACATGGCTTCTTGGAATGATGATCTCAGGGAGAATTTTGCTTACACAGGAATTCAGCCAAAGGCCTCAAGAAATTAATGAAAATTGTTAATAAAGGTTGAACAGCTCTAGTATGGATTTTTGATAAGGAAACAGCTGGTCATTTGCTTGGGTAGTAGTGGAGTCTGGAGGCCACAGGATCTGATAAAGAATAAGCAGATGGTTCAGAGTAAACAATTTGAAGTAGCTCTCGTAATTTCTTTAAGATCTTAGTACATAACCTGACACTAAGAGGTTATAAGAAGCTCATTGAGCTAATAGTGATCAAGTATTTACTGCTGGAGGGCAGCTGGAGAAATGAAAAAGGCAGCTGGAGAAATGAAAAAGGCAGCCAGATTTACTGAGCGATAAATAACATACTGCAGCACATCCTCCAAAATGGGATTTGAGTAGTTAAAAAGTGCCACAAGAGCCTGAATGAAATGCAATGTGCACATGAGGATGAACAGCACATTCTGAATTGGAAGGTGCTTGTAACCTGACAGACAGAGTGGCTCCAAAGAGAATTGTCACCACCAGCAGGCCTAGACTGCAGTCCAGAGTCCTCCAAGAGAGTTCTTTGATCCCAGAGCAACAGAATGGCTGAGATGGGGAAGAACCCCTGGTTCTAGACCAGGAACCTAGACCCAGTCAACCTCAGGGTAACTCCGAGGATGGAGGCTCCACAACCTCCCTGGGCAAACTTGGTGACCAAACTTGGTGACCTCAGTGAAAAAGTGTTCCCTGGAGTTCAGAGGGAACCCACTGTGTTCCAGTTTGAACCCATTTCCCCTTGTCCTGTTGCTGGGCACCTCTGAAAAGAGCCTGGCTCTGTCCTCTTTGCATCCTCCCTTCAGGTATTTATTGCCATCATCCCTGAGCCTCCTCCTCCCCAGCCCTCCCATCCTTTCTTCAAAAAAACCATTCCTCTGTTGTTTTATCTTGAACAGACAGGAGGAGAGATAACACTGAGAGTAAACAAACCATCTTAAATAGAATATTTACTCCTTCCTCTTTAAAGGAAATCCTGCCCACAGCCCCTGTGAATGACCTTGAGTGAACCCAGTAAATCTTGCGGGTCTGTATTAGGGGACAAGATTCGTTTCTGGAGTCAGAGGACTGTTTTGTAACATGTAAGATAAGAAAGGGTTTGGAAGGCAGAAAAGTTAAAAAATTGGTTCTCTTGTATTTACCTTCAGTTGAATCTGGAGTTCACAGTGTCATAGAAGGGAATTCATTAATTCATTAATTGCTCTGCCATTAAGAATAGGCTATATGGGCCAACAGTGAGTGCTCTGGATTATTTTGCCCCTTGCTGCTCAGACTGAAATTACTACATAATGTGGCCTCCTTTCTAGTGAATTTATTTTTTATTATGAATAGATTAGAATAAAGCAACAGACTCTTATCTCAAAAGCTGACTTCAACTGATTTAGACAAAGATTTAGCAGTTTTTTTGTTTTCCTTAGTAAAGGTCACTTTTGTTCCCAGAACATGCTATTAACATGGATCAGATCATGCTGATATTTGTTAATAGTTTTTCATCATGTAAGTATTGCTCAAGCTCCAAATATTTCAGAATATGTCTCAATGGTTATTAAAAAAAAAATAAAATATATATATATAAATCAGTGTGGCTGGAAATGCTTACAGACCATGTGTGACAGCACTTGAAGAGCCATTCAGTAGTAATATAGGATTTATATGAGGGTGAATGCTCAACAACTAAGTTATCAATCAAAAATTCACGTCACCTTTTTTCCAAGTGCAGACCCATACAAGGTTGCCTATCTCATCTTCCCACGAAATTCTTAATGCAAAACAGTTTAAGAGATAAAAACAGAAATATTCTAAGCTACCTCTGATTTGTGGAAGTCATGCTTGGTATATTTATTAGATTAAAAATGCTTTAAATATTTCAAGGGCTAAAGAAGGGAGTGTGGCATAAGTCTTAATGATGCTAATAACCTAAATTTCACACTTCTTGGTAACCACACCTACTAGCAATTACCAAATTGACAGATATATGTGAAGTTGACATTTTAGTGATTTACCCAGCAGAGCTAAAGAGCCTTTTAAAAGCCCAGAATTTAACTCTTACTGATTTTCCCTGATATTCATGTCACAGACCTGAACATAGGACTCGACATGTAGCTGACAACAATTCAAACTCATAATTAACTTGATGTCCATATACAGCTCGCTATAAGAATCCTCCACAGTTCAGATGCATGTGCTCTTCCAGCTTAACTAAAACTGCTGTTAAATAGGTGCCTTCAAAGGACATTCTTCAGGCACGGAACAGTGTCATAGCCCATTCAGAGAGCACAAAATGTATGCCCCTCTGAAGAGTCAATATATTTTCCCTAGTTTGCAAAGTAGAAAATGATAGCATGGCTCCACAAATAATTAAAGGTGTCCAAATAGTCATTGGGAAAATTCACTCAAATGTACACAAAGCCAAAACATATATTCATGTTTTTATAGTCAGAGAAGTCTGTGATCCTCCAAGGAGGAATATAATAAGTTCTGGTGTCCTCCTGCTAAAAGTGAGAATGAGGATGGGAAAAGGGCCTGAGATCTTCTAAACAGAGTCAGGTAAACACTAGCATCAGGTTAAAAGTTGCAACAAATGAAATTGTAACTGATACAAGGTCTCCTGAAATTCTAGCTTCTTTCAAATTGAGGAATCAGTCTTTAACAAGGAAACAAGAAATAGAAAAATGAATGTATATAAAGTACTGCTCATTCACAGTTTTGTACTGAGATTTATTCTGCTCTTCCCTTGACCATTGTGGACTCTTCCTATGTTTCTCTTCTGTGGATTTGTTCTCTTTCTTCAAAACAGCTCATTCAAACCTGTGATTTTTGTATTTTTCCTGACTCTTCCTTATCTCCCTCAATTTTTTTTTTTTCTCAATGATTTTTCCCAGGTCTGCTGAGCTCTCTTTACTTTTCCCACCATCTGGCCAGACAGCTGTTCCTGATAGCACTGAGCAAGTGAGTTGTGAAAACAGTTGTTCAGGAGCTGATTTCACCTGTAGTGCCCATCCTCCATGGGATGGGAAGTTCTGGCGATCAGGACAGGTGAAATGATGTATGAAACAAACCCTGAGGCATTAAGGAAAAACCAACGTGCCACAAGCGAGTTGTAGGGACAACATGGATCGGGCCAGTTTAAACCTAAACCATTCTGCGATACAGCCAAAGAGGGAAAAAAAAGATAAAAAATCTCACCAGATTCTTCAAATTCACTGTTGTATGCATTCCAAGTCTCACTTATGCGGAGCAGGTTTTCTTCCATGGCTTGAATGTCCATGTAGGGACAGTTGCACTCCGGGAATTTGGGGCCACACTGACACCAGCAGTCATTGTCCTTGCAGATGAACTCCCCCTCGGAATTGCAGGCGATGTAGCTCAGAGCTGCCTGCACAAAATGCTCTTGTAAGTACTCAGGCAGGATCACCTGAAGACCTGAAGGAAATGGAGGAAATATTATGGTATTAAGCACAAAGGAAGTTCTGGAGTCAAACAGCTTCCCCAGCCTATGTAGCAAACAAACAACTATGGAAAACAAAAATATATGGAGTTTTCAGGACAGTTTACACATCTGTCCAGCATTTGTACTACGTCATGTGCTTTCTTTCTTAATACTTATTTTCAGAAATATTCCTCACATTTCCCTCTGAACATGGAACACCCATCCACTAAGGAGTAACATGAATTCCTCAGATAGAGCATTTAGTGTTGTCATCTTTCTAGGGGGACTGGAGAACTTCAGCCCTTCTCCTTGGGAAGAGCTGCTGAGTGAACAGCAGTCAGAGCCTTGAAGCAGGAAAACACACAGCCGAATTATAATCCTGGTGCCAGCAATAATGCCGATTCTGAAAATGCTGATGAAGGGAAAGAAGTACTGAGAGACAGAGTAACGAGACAGCATAATCAGGAAAAGAAGTGTAAATATTTCCATCCGAAACTGGGCCTGTTTTCCACGTTTCCTTTGACACAACAAGATGTAGACTGTCTAAATAACTCCAGTTACGTCTCATGATTCTGTAGGGGCAAACTAAGAAAGGGGGAAATCGGGTTGGAGGAAATTTTTGAAAAATAAAATTTGGCTGATTGTTCACATTTTCTAGCATTGGTACTAAATTGCTCTGGGATAGTAAATTTGATGTGAAGGGCAGGGCTACAAAACCTCAAGAAAGAAAACTCATTCTTAAATCTACTAAAGGTTTAGCATGGAAAGAGCGCAAAGTCCATCTCCTGTGGGGTTTCAAAAAACTCGTGCTATGTGTTTCCCCTGCCATGGCATGCAGAGGCCCTGCAGAAGTTGTCACACTGATGTGTCAGAACCACAGAGCATGTTAATGAAAAACTCACAGTGTTTGTGACCAGAAAATTTTGATCATTGTTCATCAGATCACAGTGATGGGAATGAGTATTTTACAGAGAAGTGTTTAACTATCTATTTAACTCAGCCACTCCAGCTGCATTAGTAACAGCGAATCAAAGAACCACAGAAAGGGACATCACAAATTTTTATTTATTATTTGTTGTTATTTTCTGTGCCAAACATGATCTCTCTGGAACCAGTGGAGCTTATCTGTGATCCAGCTGATTTCTCAGCATATGAATTGGGGGTTTGGTGATACAACTTTCTTCTCCCTAGGCACTTGGACAATTTCACAGAGATTTTTCCCTTATTCTTACGTATATACAAAATTATAGTTGTAACAGTAATTTCAGGACCCTTCCAAGTCAAAATTCATATCACAGTTGCTGAAACCTGGTCTGACTGTACTTTCTTCTGTCTCATGTCAAAATTTGTAAAACTCTGCTGTTCCCTGAGTAAATTTTCTAATGTAGTTGTGTGCTTGTGAAAAACCATGAGGTTGCGAAAGGAAAGAAAGCCCAGTTTGATTCTCCCATTAAAGAGCTTACATAGTTCTGATAATGCATTTCTCCACATGACAATCCAATGCCAACCAACAACAGTCTGAGAGATGCAAAGATTATTTTCCAAATTATAACTGACAAACATCATGAATATGCTGGAAACCATCAACCAATTATTTCTGGAAATATTCATTGCATCCCAGTGGAAATGATAAATATTTAGTAAAAAAATATATTCTCTCTGGGAAATAGCTTTATGTTTTTATGGCTATTAATCTATTCTGGGGAGAAAGGAAAGGGATAAAATACATGGATATTTCAAGGAAGAGTCATAGAATCATGGAATATCCTGAGACTGAAGGGACTACAGGAAATCATCATCCCTAAGAGTTGTTCTTAATAGTACCAACCACTTCACTCTGTATGTCTGAGTGATTTACAAAATCATATATAAAATTTTAAATATTGAAAATAATTGTATATCTTCCTGCAACTGCAAATTAAGAATTGTACTGTTCTTTTGTGGCATAGAGTCAGAGGTAAATGCAAATATATACATTAAAGAGAATTTAGTGGGTTTTTTCATAGTCATAAGTTGCTCACATAACTGAAAATAGAAATTATTAATGGCCTAATACTGTAAAGGGGGACTTTTCAAAGATTTTTATGTCTTAATGTGGAGGTTGGGAAATGCTTCTGCTGGAATTTAAAACCAAAAATTTTAAAATGATGACTCTCTTCTTCCTTTTGCTTTCTCTTTCTGCTTCTATCTTTCATTTTTAATTATACACAATTACTACTATTTTCCTAATGAGTGAGATTTTAACCTTCCAAGATTTTTTAAATTCCAAGAGGAGCCCTTTGACTCCTCCTGATTTACGTTTGAAAATGTATATCCTGCTCTTCTGCTGACTCCATTAATTTTGGTGGAATGAGGTGTAAGGTACTGCTCCATATGTGCAAAGCAGGCTGAGCACACCAAATGTCACTCCCAGCTCGGTGGAATCTCTGGAAATTCAGGCTGTTCAAAAGGTATGCCAGTGGATGCTAAATAGGGATGCAAAATGTAAACAGGGCTATTCAAATTATCTTTTGATGGGTGCAGAAATTGTTTCTATTTGAAAGGCAACACGAGGTACTGACATTTCCTTCACTTTGTCTGGAACGCACTTATTGCACACACACGCACACAAAAATTAGGAAAATGACCTTTTATGAGGTGGGAGAAAGAAAAAACAAATAGCGCGATAAATGTCACCCCATTCCAAAACAAATTAATGAAATTGCACCTACATACCTTGCAACTGAATCTTATTTTCAGGACTCTGAACCAGAACAGAGCTGACAGAATCTAGATTGTCATAGTTACTGCAGCCAAGAGGACCGGTCCGTGTCTCTGTTACCTGATGGAGGGAAGGGAGAAGCACTCACTGGATTATTCCAAGCAGACTGAGGAGTTCAGAAGATTGCTTCATGAAGTTTCCCTCTATTTCAGCCAGAAATACATTTCAGACTGAATTATGGCGAAATAACTCCATTTAATTACAAAAAGGATGAGTGCAAGTGTTTTGCCAGTACCCCAAACTTCAGGAAGTGTTATTTCTGTCGCAGACAATCCCTACAAACACTACATTGCATTACAACACTACACAAATACTACAGGAGGGTAATGCTAGAATGGTGCAATGCCGCAGCAACAGCTGACCAACCGTCAGACTATTTATATCGCAGAGTTGTGGGAATTAGGAGTTTACTAAATGCAGTTTATAAAAATGAGGACTGTGATTTTCCCTCTTGAAACTTGTGCACATGACAACTCCTTCTTGAAATCATGGAAAAAGCTTTCATTTTTCCAGTGAAGCAGATCAGGATTTGGAATTAAAAACACTTCATGAGCCGTATTTATAAGGGTGGTAGCGGTGGGATGTTTTTCATAAGGGAAGGGCCTAAGATAAATTTAGACACAAAATTCTGGACATTCTGTCTGTTGTAATCACCAAATCCACGACCGCAGAACCAAAGTACAGTTACATTTATCAAAACAGAACTTCTGCAAGCAGCACTGGTTTAACAGCAAAGGATTATGTTTGGGGGAAAGCGTTATTTAAATCATAGAATCATTAAGGCTGGAAAAGCCCTTGCAGATCTTCAAGTCCAAACACCAACCCAGCACTGTCAGACACACCACTAAACCATGTCCTAAGTGCCACATCATGGCTTTTGAACACTTTCAGGAATGGTAATTCCGCCACTGTGCTGGGAACCTGTACCAGTGACTGGCCATCCCTTCAGTGAATAATCCTAATATCCAATTCTTAATATCCAATCTAAATGTCCCTTGTCTAAATTCCCTGAATGAATAAATACATTTGAATAAACAGAAAAAAAAGTTAGCAATTTATATGTTTCCTGGAATATTAGGTATAATTCTTAAGTGTCAACAAAATAATTTAAAAGGCCAATTTATTTTAAAAATGAGAAGCATCTAATAGCATTTCTGTCAATGAAGCACCTGTGATGTCCATGGCAGGTGGTCAGCAGGACAGGCAGCCACAGAAAACCCAGCCCCTTAGCACGGGTGGATGTACCATGTGCTCATGTTTTTTAAACTGCATTGGGTACTGTAGAAAATCCATGGGTTTGTAGTTCCTTCTCCTTTGTATCGAGATAAGGCAGAGAGAAGGTGAAAGTGGAATGAACGTGTACAAGCAGACAGAGCAGGGAATTCTGGCCACAGGACATCATCCCAGACTGAGTGACTGACAAAGTACAACCAATCCCTGTCAGGCACCTCCCAAACTGTTCTCAGTTCCACTATCCTGGAACTTCCTACTTCTCTTCCTTTAACTATTTCAGGAATTGGGGCCAGATTTACCCTTATTTGGTATCTGCCTCGGTTTTGAATACAACCACTTCTATTTTCTATTACTTCAGGTATCATAGTCAGCTCTCGATCTCCTGGAGAATAAGCCTAAGTTATAAGGTAAAAAAATCCCCATGCACTGAACAAGCGACCACCAGGCAAAGACAACAACATGAATTGCAAAGAGCAGAAGGGACTGGCCATTTGAACAGCCTGTTTTGATGGGAATATGGAGGTTTGCTGATACAAACGCTGATTGTTCATGCTGCTGAGGATTGCCTGTGGGTGTCTGCAGCTGGGTCATGCTGTTCTTGAAACCCCTGAGATTCACATTGTTCCTGCATTTCTGTAAATAATAGATGAGATTTCCTGCCATTCCAAGCTCCTGGCACCTTTCCACTACTTTGGAGTAGTGTTCATGAGGATGGAGCAGGAGAGCCTCTGCAGGGCCACAGCCCACGGAGAGTACACAGAGAATTGGCCTCCGCCAGACCTGTGAGCAAAGCTCCAGCTGCACAAGGAGGTGGGACTGTGTCAGCTTCTGTCCTCCCTGCACGCATTTGGCAATCCTTAATATTTCTGACAGCACCAGATTTACCATGGCTTTTGCTTAATCACCCTGAATCAGCACAAAGAGCCTTGGACAGGGCTGGAATGACAATTGTTATTTGCCTGTGATCCTCCAGTGCTCTGCCAACAAGTAGTCTAAAATTCCATTCTAAAATCTTATGTTTTGGAAGTACCTCCAGTCCATATATAGAATTCTAATCTCTTTATACAATAACAAAGAGTGTTACCCAGATTAAATAAGAGAAATAGCCAGAAGACAAAAAAGGTCTGGTAAATGTATTTTATCCTTACTTTGAAATATTATGCTCAGCATTCATCTATGCCGTTCTTTATTTCAAAATCCATTTATTTTAGTGATGTTTTGGTTTGCATATTATTATTACAGGTTTCAAGCATTTGTATATAAGGCAATGCAGCTTCATAAAGTTATATGGAATATATAAACTATAAAGCAAATTTTACAATTCCTATCCATTCCTATTACACTTATTCCTCCTGAAACCACAAAAAAAAGGAAGGTTGGTAAATAGCTTTGTAAATTGTGCCCCTTTTTGTCCATGATCCTTCACCCTTATCTGTATTATGCCATAGGTAGAGACTATTGTGAGGGATTTTTTAGGTATTTAGGTGTGCTGAGAGGCAGAATGGAGAAAAATAAGCACTAAAAGTTTGTTTGCTTTTAGAAACTGGTTATATAAATACATTGATTCAGAAGAAATCTGTATCTATAAAAAAAGCTAAGGGCAGTTACATTTTGATATGACTTACAGACATTCATCATTGTTGCAGGGAACTAATAAAATACTATTTTAATAATAACAATAACATACAGCACCCTATAAATAGGGCAATAAATTAAGACCCCTTCTAAATGTTAAGTTTTCATTCCAATCTATATATTTATATTATTCTTTCTTTTACTTTTCAAGGTACCTTCACACCCTCTGTCAGATGCCTTGCTCTGGCACTCTTAACTTCTGCATAGAAAATACATTTCAAGAAGAAATTCAAAATTTATAGTCTCAGTAAATAACAAAGAGATGCTAAAGAACACAAAAATCTTCCAACCTTCAACTTCTGATGGATGACAATTCTACTCAGAGGTCAAAGTTATGCAGTTACATATGGTTTTCTATACTCTGCACAAATCCTACTCCATAAAGATTGTAAATCAGAAAAAAATGTGAGTGAAAGCCTCAAATTTCTATCAAATTTTCAGATCAAATGAAAGGATTTGATTTTCCTAAATCATGTAATCACAGACTAGTTTGGCTTGGATGGGACCTTAAAGATTATCCCGTTCCACCCCCTGCCATGGGGACACTCACACTAGACCAAGTTGATCCAACCTGGTCTTGGACATTTTGCGGTAACTTTGGTGATAATAAAGCAGACCAAAGAAAAAAAAATAAAAATATATTAATTCTGTTTTGATCCAAGTGTTACCGATGTCACTGCTGATTTTACATTTTTTGTTTCAGGGACAATAGAAATGAAACTGGAAAGGCAATGGCACATCTTTAATTATCTTCCAAGCACAGAAGTGTGACTATGTTTAGTCCCAAGATCACAGCTGAAAACTGTTTTGTCAGAAAGTGTATAAAAAAAAAGATGAACCCAAAGGAGAAGAGGGAATGGCAATAAAATAGAAATGCAGATTGTGCTGAGATGTAGCATGGTCCAGAAGTGACTATGTGCAAAGAGCACCAGAACCACATGCTTGCTTTGCATGACCTGCAGCCCACAAAGAGCATTAACTCACAAAGCAAAACACCACAAAACAAAGTCATTAAATAACCAAAGCCCCCTAAAAACCAGTAACAAAGCACCTGTGAAATCATCTGACACGAAGCAGGCAGGATATTCTCCAGTGCCTTGTTTTCAGAGAGTATCACAGAACAGGTTTCCCTGGGCAGCAGAGTTTTCAGTTCCCAGAAATAAACTCTAACATTTGGCATTAATGAGACAAATGCCTACAGTTTTCAGTCAGTTAAATCTCATAACCATGGTGATAATGACCCGATTATAAGTGCACTGAGAACATACCTCCTAGCATTTAAGCAGGGCTGAATTCTTGTGATATCAGTGGGTAGTATTTCCCTGGGAAACAGTCTGCTTTTTTTGTCCGTGATAATTAAGCCTATAGAAGACTTTCCAAACAAAAGGGAAACATATTTCTGCAGAGATTTTGCTCCTGGTGCGTCCTTTTAAGCTCACATAGCTAATATTCCTAACGAAGTGCCCATGCAGAGGTGGTGTGTGCCTTGCATAAAGGACTGTCCTCTTCAGCAGGCCTCTTTAAAAATGGATTTGGCTTCTGAGGATGAGAGCTGAGCTATCACAAAGGAGGATGAGGCAATGCAGAACAGGCAGCTGCGTTCACATTCACATAAACCTCTTTAGTACTTTAAACATTCAAATAAGGATTAAGAGCAAACTCCTTGTATCTGCGTGATGGAGGAAGGTCTGTTCTGAGCGGTTGTGCCCACAGAAGATAGGGCAAAAATGTGGAATGGGAAGAAACTTGAAAGCTTTAGGATTCCCCTGAAAAACGTGATGGTGGTGCTGGGCTGGTGGCTGGATCTGGTGATCTTGAAGGTCTTTTCCGACTGTAGTGGTTCTGATTTGGTGACTCCCCTACCAATCTCACCTTCAGGGCTTGTCCTGCAGCCCATGCTCGCACACCCCTTGATCCCTGCCCCTTCTGCAGCCAGTGCTCATTTCACCTTAAAGAAGAGTTGATCAAATAAATAGGCGCTAAATGTACTTTCTATTTAGATGTGGATCTCCTGCCAACTCTCTTCTTTCTTTTCCCCCAGGCTTGACAGTTTTTCACAAAAGCACCTTTATTCCAGCACTTCCCTTTGCCACACAATAGTTGCTGTTCTGATGCCCTATTTTTGTCATTGAACATATTAAAAAACTCCTGCTAATGAGTGTGTAATTAAAATAAATCAAATTTTCTGAGTGTTCCAAGCACTGATACTTCTCACGCTATGGGCTAGATGAACGTTTCTGGAGGAGGTACAGACAAATCAGCAGCATTCAGAGTGTCAGGGGTTGGATTCATGTTTTCAATATGATTTTTTTAATTGCCAGCAATCTAAAACAATACCTCAAAGGCATGCAACATTCTCAACACATTTTCTAGCAGCATAGGGCTGACACTTTAATTTGAAGAACCCACTAACTCAGGAGACCTGGAAATGCTCCCATCATATTTTTCTGTCATCTGTAAGATGGAAAAGGAACGGTAAACCTCATCTTTCTGCAAAAGAGATAATTGCAAAATTTACATTAACTTCATTAGAAGGGAAATAGTGGCTTCTTTCAAGTTTCTGGGCAAGGAGATGACTTTGAATTTTACTGAATGCAGCACTAAAGCTTCCCAAGAGATCAGTCTAATCCTTCCATTCCCTCTTCTTTGTTTCTACACTCCCAGGAATTTACTGTGAACCAGACCGTTACATTAAAATAACAAAAAAAACTGAAATGTGTTCTCCTTACATAAAGTATTAAATACCTCGGAAATCAGAATATTTCAGGAACTGGAAATGAATTCACACTGTTTGAATTCTGGTCTGTTACACTTGTTAAAAATACTATGATTTTTTAAGGCTATTCAGGTTTGTCTGTTGGGGAACAATCACCTCTCCGCTCAAGCCTATTCTGAGCTATCTCAGGGAGCAATTTATTGTCTGTAAATTTCAGGAGAATCCGCAAGAATATTGGAACAAGTCTGGCAGCACTGACAGCTCTGGCATTGCAGCCACAATTTTCCCTTTTCAAGGACATTTTAAATCCGCTGCCTGTCAGATGCCACATTCACATGCAACCTTCTGGATTGCACCAGGGAAGTCTGCAGGAAATGAGGCTGCTGGAAAACCAGTCAGGGCAGCAGTGCCAGAGCCTTTATTTCCTGCACTGTCAGAAATCAAAGGTGCATCAGCCTCATACAGAGAATAAGGACAGGCATTCTCTCCAAAAGAACAGGTTATCTCTTTTAATTAATCTTGAAGAATAGATGACAGTGACGTTCTCTTACACAGAAGTAATAGAGTTAGCAAAAATGTAATAAAAAGGGAGGATTTTGTTTCACTTTCCATTTAGTTGCTCCTGCTTGCCCATATCTTACTTAAATTAACACTAATATTATTTTTTCTCAGCTTTTATTGCCTAAAGAGACAGCTGAGAAACAAACAGTAAATGAAATCTATATATTTGGGTTAAAAGATAAAATTAGAAACAGAGAGAACAGTATAGATACAAATTAAAATAATATTTCACGTTCACAAAAATCTCAAGGTATCTGCAGAAAGCAAAAGCAGACATGCCAACTGAAGAAAAACCCAATTTCCAACTTTCCATCATTTTCCAAATATAATTCTATTACTATATAAAGGACAAAAGGCTCCAAAGAAATTTTGGGGCCCATTCTGTAAATGGAGGCAATCTTCTTATTTTTAACCCAACTGCAAAATCCCACACAAGGATTTCCCAAGAGTATTAGGAATTGGATTTGTATCTTCATGGATCAGCTCCAATAGGCAATGCTGAGGCCACTGGGATTTTTCACTGTGTCCCCATTAGTTTCAAAAAGACAGGATGCTCACAGATACTATTAGCCATAATAATACTGCACTTGAATGGATTTTTTGGGTTGTTTTTCTGTTGTGATTGTTTGGTTGGTTGGTTGGTTGGTTTGGGGGAGTTGGTGCTGGGTTTTTCCTTTCTTTGGAGTTTTTTGTGGGGGATTGGGGTTTTTTGTGGTTTGGTTTTTTGGTTTTTTTGTTGTTGTTGTTTGTTGGGGCTTTTTTGTTTGCTTTTTTGTTTGTTTGTTTTTGTGTTTTCTGTTGCTGTTGTTGTTGTTTTTGGGGAGGGGGGAAGTATGAATAAAAAATGTCTTCCTGAATCAGGATGAAAAGTTAAAATGTTCCTTTTCTTTTTGAAGTGTCAGGAAAAAGATCATCTTGGTAAATACAAAAATTTTCTTTGGATAATTTGGGAATATTTTACATTTAATGTGGTCAGTTTTTAAAACTATGTTTATATTATTTTATTAGAGAAAAAAATTGTAATTAAAAAAACCCCAAACTTGTGCTAAAGAAAAAATGCGACAGGTTAACATTACGTCCTAAAAATAACATAAAAGTCATTTAAAGTCTTGAAACTCAAAAATCAAAATGATAAGGGCAGGTTAATTAAGAACTCAATTTTCCATAGAGATCTTACCTTTGATTATACATTTCTGTGCAATTCTAAAACTTAGTTGCAATATTCTTTGCAGCACTATCTCTCACAATTTCCTAATTTAAGATGTTTCCAGGACTTGTATTTCCTGCCCAGAGACTGTTGAATTATTTGTGCTGTCCATGGCACTCCAGCTCGGAACACCCTGCACCTCACTCACTCACGGTCACATCTGCAGCAGGATGTTTTTCATGTCCATTTTATTTTGCCATCAAACTCCCCCTCCTGGGGTTGTCATCCCAAGCTCTCACAAGGAATCACATTAGTGTCCATAACGTGGATGTCTGCCTGGCTCACAGAGATGTGTGCAGGGATTTATTTTTAGGTTATACCCTCATTACTGCTCACCTATTTATTCCCTCTGGTAAATGGTTGTCGCATATTTGCCCTTTCTGTCTCACTGGCATGGCCAACTCTCAATTTACAGTATTGCTAAACTTTTTTTAAATGCAGCTGGGTTTAGTGTGCTTTCCTGCATCTTTGCAGGCCTACCTACAGACTAGGCAGCTAAAGGATCTACAATTTAATCATCAAATCCCTATCAAGGTAAAGGGAATTAAGCTTTGCTAAATTTGTGTTAAAGAAAAGCAACTTAATATCGAAGTTTTACACTTCATTTCATATGGCTGCGTCATTCATATGGAAAGTCCTGGCTGAGTACCCAGTGATCCTCAATATTGTTATTTCATGAACTAAACAAGAAGAGATATTTTAATGAACAGAAGACTGCTCTTAGAATTAGGCTCTGAGGGCAGCGTTACCCAGAGAGACGGCTGAGCCCAGCTGGAAAATCCTTCAAATCATCCTGACCCATGGGAAGAGAAAGACCTATCAGATATCAAGACCCATTCATTAAAACATACATGAATGTGTCCCACTATGGGTAGGAATAAATATTTAGAATATAGAATATAGGATCTTGTCCAAGGGTTTTTATTCATTTCTTTCTGGTCCTGGCATAGATGAGACAATGTCAAGGGCAAAGAATGATGAATCATGAGGGCCAGTGCATTTCTTCCACCAAAGAACAGAAATAGAGAGAGTCAGAGTTCCTATCAGCATAAGAATCTAGGGAGGGAGGGAAGTTCAGAAGGAAGGAGAGGAAACATATGAAAAGAAAGTGGCACTTATTATCAAGACTGTGGAGCCTTGTGGAAGTAAAAGGACTTTGTTCTGCTCAGAAGTGAAACTCGACCACCTGCAGATTTTGCTTTGTTGCAACGCAGAGGAGCATGTGAGGAAGAACATTTCCAGGTATCTGCATGTCCAGCTCCTTTCATGGTATGGTAGGTGAAAAACCTCTTGAGAAGAGTTGTTTTCTCAAACAAAGGTCTTACACGGGTAAATATATGGATTAAATTTATATATACCACTGTATGTTTTCCTTATGCCCTTTCACTTATCAAAATGTTTATCTCGTATGCAGTGCACAGTTACTTCTAAGCCATTTCACTGGGATGGCAGGGTAGGACTGTCAGGTCACACTACAGACTTGCCAGGTTGCGATATTCTCATCAAGGAAGGGCAGACCCTCCCCACTGTAAACCAATACCAAACTAAGAAAAGCAGGCCAACCAACACATTTTATTTCATGCCTGAAGGAGCACGGGCTATTTATTTCTGACAATGACTCAGTATTCTTGTGAATGTTGTGTTTCAAAAAGAGAATTGGAGTAAGAACAAACTCTGCTTAAATAGACTAAAACGTGACAGGAAAAAAATGTAATGGCCCTCTTCAAACCATTTTCTCTATTATTGTCGAAGTTTTATCATCACCCAATTTTACACATTAAGGATTTCATGAAAAGCTGAAGGAAAAACATGAAATGATTTTTCATTTGCCAGGCTCTAGATACACTTAAGAAGATAAAATTAAATTTCCGTATAAACTTACATATTAGTTGGGAGACTCCCATATCCTCCATTTGGTGGAATTATTATGCATGTTGGAAAATTATGAACTGTTATAACTGTCACATAAAAGGACCTTTTTATTATTTCTTTTCATATGACTTTTACTAAAAGTCAAAGGAAGAGTAGCCAAAGCCCATGAAATGTATTAAATATTCCTTGGGAACTAAAGAGTTGAGTTGGGCTATCCAGAGAGAGATAATGAAGAATAAATTGGGAAGATGGTTGTTGAGGCTCACTTGTGGAAGCCCAGATCTCCGTGATATTGATATGAATGCAAAGAAACTTCCTTGACAGCAGTAGCATTTATTCATTGCAAAAGGTCAGAATCTCACCATGCAAAATCAGAACCACTCTTTATTTTGGTCACTGGATTGTGCTATAAAGTCTGTAGAACAGTGATGAAACTTCAACCTTTCAAGCACTAAAGATGTGGAAATAATGATCACTCTACAGTACAGAAAGTCTTCTGGATGAATAACAAAACCTTTCTTAAACCCATCTCTGCTACAGCATGTAGAGGCATTATATGCATTATCTTGTAAGAGATTAAATTATAGTTTTGCTGTCAGACATGCAAATTCTGCTGAAGCACCGTGCGAAGCTTTACAAGGTAAAAATAACAGTGAAGTGCAGAAGACAGCAATGATATAACTCTCAGTGCCACTTAGCTGTGAAAGATTCCCACACAAGGGATAATTTTTCACACTAAATGAATAGATCAAAGGGGATGATAGCAGATTGAATCATAAACCATAACAACAAAACATGGAAAAATGTAATACAGTCCAAAATTCTCTAGGAAAAATAATATGAACACAGAAAACTTTCCACAGCCTTTTATTATTCTCTAAGCTGATTTCTTCTGACTCAGAGTCTCTGTTCATCTGAGATACTCTCCCTAATCTGACCTCTGTGTTCATACAAGCTGTTGATACATGCTATCTCCTATTTCTGAGAGCTCAGAGGCAGGGAAATGTTCTGTGAATTTTATAGTCCTTACTTGACATTCTCTGACCTGCTGACGGGCAGTAGCTGCCAATTAGAGGGTGGAGGACAGGCAGAGTGCTGAAGTTTCCCAACCCATGCACAAGCCAGCCAGAATAAAGATCAAATTGAAATCTGTACAAATCTGAGTGACTCCAAATCTGTGCTGGAATGCTCTGCTCTAACCGCACTGTTCAATATGTTCACTGTGGAGCTCTCAATACTAAAACACTTCTCCGTCTTCTGGATTTATTCAGTTTCACTTTTTTAGGGGAAGGGAAAAAAGTATGGAACATTTAAGGAACTGTAGTGTGAATTGTTTACAGGTTTTTGACAACTGTGATGGCAAGTGTTGTGTGAGTGCTGTTAAGGTTTCTCGTTTACATATGTATATTTATAGCCAGCTCAGGATTTGGCAGTCTTCATTTGCCTGTTTGTTTTTTACTCTTCTCCCTTGACTGAATTTATAACTAATAGAAGAGTCCTTCAATTTGTTTTGCTCTATCATCTCATGTGTTCTATCTTTTTCTGTTGTTTTGTGGGTTTTTTTATTAAGCGAAGAATAGTTATCTAAAATCTTTCCAAAATGCTTACCCAAGCATCTCTATTATGTGCTATTTTATTGTTTTGAAAGCATCTCACGCTGTGCTGCCAACGAGCTGGCAATGTTATAACTCCTTGCACTCATTACTCCTCTGCACACAGTGCTGCAAAGATAACGAGAGTGGAGCTGGGATTAGAGGTGCCTAAGACACTAAGATCCTTTTATGAGTGTGTGGTGCTGCTGGGATGGACCGTGGCGGTGATGCTGCTGAGGGAGCACTGAGAGTGATTGGTGAAATGTTACTGCTTTGACTTGTTGGGCTGGGCTTGGAATCACAGCACCACAGAATAGTTTGGGTTGGAACGGACCTTAAAGCCCACCCAGTGCCATCCCTGCCATGGCAGGGACACCTCCCACTGTCCCAGGCTGCTCCAAGCCCCAATGTCCAACCTGGCCTTGGGCACTGCCAGGGATCCAGGGGCAGCCACAGCTTCTCTGGGCACCTGTGCCAGGGCCTGCCCACCCTCACAGGGAACAATTCCTTCCCAAGAGCCCATCTAACCCTGCCCTCCTTCAGCTTAAAGCCATCTCCCCTTCTCTTATCACTACTTGTCCTTGTCAAAAGTTCCTCTCCAGCCTTCTTGAAAGGCCCCTTTAGATACTTCAGGTTCCCCCCCCTCCTTTTCTTTCAGTCTCTGAAATAATGAATTGTGCTGTTTTACACCTGCTCAAGAACTGACCTCTATGTTACCTTTCAGAGAAAGCAGCCCTGGAGATTCAGTTTAATTAAAACTCAATGCCCAAATGAATGAAAGGCTTTTTAATACCATCACCTGAAATTCCTCAGTAAGGTATGGAAATAGATCCCTAACCTTTACACTTGGTGTATTCTCAGAATTAATGAACAGTCCACACATAGCAGTCATAAGGTCTCACTATACCTATAGCGAATTTAGTCCAAATATCTCCAACAGCTTCCAGATAAAAAAGTATGAAGCCTCAAGTATTTCATTTTTATAGTGAGACAAAAACAAATCCTGTGCTGTGCAGAAGAAGATGGTGCAGAGACTTCTTAGCTACCTTTGGTTGATGCCCAAAGTCTAATTGCAGGTCCCAGTTCTTTTGGCAAGATTAAATAATGATCCAAATTTAAATTTAAAATTAATAACTAGCCATATTAATAGCAAGATGGACTTGTGAAGCTCTTAATATTGAATGAGATTTCTAAAGACAGCTGCAAAAGTATTCAATTCTCACAGAAATTTCAGGGGAGAAAAATATTCAAGATCACAATTTCTATGCATTTCCTAATTTTTAACTCCCCCTTGGAGAAATGTCAAGATTTGGTCTTGTATGAAGGCAATCGATCTCCCAAGGTAGCAGAGAACTTGGAATTTCATAGTGGTCCTGAATAATACCTGTCCTTGAAAACCTGTCCTGTGTCTTCTCCTTGACATCCTTAAATCATGTCACCAAGCCCCACATTTTTGGTAAGGATCAATAATTTCTGACTCTCAGTTTTGTAGAGTTGTACAATTAAATTTACATTTATATTTAATTTCTTCAATAAAATCAATAAACTCACTATTACAGGACTTTCCAAACCAAAGTTTCTAACTGTGATTTTACACTTTAAAGCTGTTGCTGGGCAAATTTTTTCCCTATCTTTGGTCCTTTACAAGGTTTCTCAGCTGTACAGTCTTAAATTCTACCCACAAACTGAATGGCTAAAGTGAGGGCAAGAAGGGTTCAAGATCGGGATTTCAAAAGCTTCCCAAAAATTGGCTGTATATACAAAAGTGTGCAAAATGTTGAGATATAGAATTTGCCAGAAATCTGAGAAAAGCTCAAGGCTTTATAGTATTTCAGCAGTTCTACTTTTGATTATGGCAATTACTTGAATCTACAGAAGAAAACATTCAAACAGGGTGTATGAAAGAAAAAAAAAATTGAACCAAGCAAGCTTTTTCAGACAAAATAAAGAAACCAAAAAAAAAAGGTCTGTATTTCAGTCTGAGTTTTGAGTGAGAAACTAATTTCATTACACTTAAGTTTCCTCTCTAACAGCCCACCATGAGTCATTCACGGGTTAATTACAGATAATCAGATACAGTTACCATCACAATAGAGCCCTATTCTTTGTAATCTAAACTTTTCAGATACAACAAAATGCTGAAATCTCTCATAGAAAAGAAAAAAGTGGTTTGGGGAAAGTAAAAAGCAAATTACACAATAAAATTTAATTGGAATTACAGGGCACATTCTCAGGGATGTTTATTCTTTCTCACTCAGATGGAATAAATGGACTGTAGTCTGGCTGTAAATAGCTGGTGGAAAATTCAATTTATGCATCTGTTCTTCTGTTGCCTCCTGTTCCTTTGTCTCGCTGTGGCTGTCCCAGAACTGTTGGGACCCTACAATAACACCTCTGCTGTATTCACCTGTCTCAACTCCCACCAAGGGAGAGGTATTCTGGGATGGACGATGATATCCTCCAGGGACAGCTATGGAACAGCCTCCCTTCATTAATGGCAATGCTAAAACCTAACTGTTTATAATTTTGCAGAATGCAGTGCAACTATTCAGTAATATTTAATTTACCATGCAGTCTAGGTGGATTTTATGTGTTCTGCACAATTGTTTGCACTTCCTGCAGAAGTTTGTTAGGGATAGTGCTGGAATTACAGCTTGCAGCAAACTGGAATCGTGGTCATTCGGGAGGAGCACGCTGCCCTGTCCCAGAGCTGGGGTGAGGATGCAGGATGAAATCCAGATGCACTGTGCACAGCCCTCTCCCACCTGCCCACCAGCACAGAAATCTCTAATTATCTGTCAGCAGCGTGGCTGCAGCAGCGAGGGAGCTCAGCAGGTCACTCTGTCAGCAGGGAGTGACAGCACACAGGCCAGGATCACAGCAAACTGCAGCTCACAGCCTTCGTGCCCTGCTCACAGCATCCCTCAGCCAGCAAAGGACAGAGGTCACTCCTGTGTGCTGGGGCCATGCACAGTGCCAGGCCAGCCCCAGGCCGTGTCCCCTGTCCCTGGGCTGCAGCCACCGAGATGCCTTCAGTAGGGGCAGATCAGCACCGCTGCGTTTGGGCACCAATACTGAGGGCTCAGAGCATTCTCATGGACGGTACTGCCCTGCAAAGGGAAAACTTTATCTGCGTTTTGTATTCTGCTTTATCTGTATTCTGCTCCCACTGCCTGGCAGGGTTTTATTAGACACGAGCAGAGCACACCCCATCATCCTAAGAGGATGTTAATAAGGAGAACCAACAGCTATCCGTGCAGCTGAAGAGAGATTTTCATAGGAAAACGCCTCTAAAATGAGCATGCCAAGGAAGTAATGTTAGGCGTGTAATATTTCAAACACAACAGGCTGTATGTTCATGTAAATGTTATGCAAATGAGACACAGCCCTCAGGCACCTGGTGAGGTTCCAATGAGGCCCTGGAGGCTCCAAACTGTTGATTTAGCATATGAGCCTTAGCACTTGCACTAAAATGCATGTGTTAAAGTCATATTGAAAGAATGTATGTATCAGGGACTTTAAAATTAGTTAAATATTAATACAAGCTACGACTTCTTCCCATGGACATTTTGATTTCCAGTCAGAAAATGTTGCCACAGGATGATGTTACCTCTTCTAATGGAGAAGAAGCAGTGTACTGTCTGTGTGATTAATGTGAAGCCTCCATCAGTAGCAGCCTCAATGCTACTTTTAAGGATAATTATGTCACAGCTAACAAACTTGATTACAGACAAATTTGATTAACAAAGTTGAATCATCAAATTCATCTCTCCCACTCTTTCTTCATGCTACACACTAGCTGTTTTTGCTCTGAATGCTACTGTTTTCCATTAGATGAATAAAAACTAAGAAACGGAAGGCATAAATGTTAATGCTCACTTTCCCCTTCTTTATGCTTTCCTTTCTCTATGACATAACTAGAAAAACTTAGTGAAACACTCTTTCTGCATTTGTCCCACAAGAATATATCAAGACCTATAAGAAAAAAATCAGCTATCACATATCTCAATGAATTTGAATGAAGACGAGAATTTCTCAAGTATTATTTTTCTCAATTGCATAAGGGAGAAAAAAGATTCATTATATGTTGCTTTCTAAAGAGACATCCCTAGAATTTAGGAGAACAGATATTTTATTTCTTTTTTTTCCCAGAAGACTAATTGAGCTTGGTAATTCTCACCTAATATCTGGTGTCTTGTTGGTTTGGCTCTGTAGCACAACAGACTTAAAGGATCCCATTCCCACCTGTAAAAGCCTTCATCTATTAAGGAAGAATACATTAACTGGGGAGGTTGGAATCATTGAGAACTGAGTGGCCAAAGCCAGACACGACTCTGATTTGTGAGTGGTGAATTGCTCATCCTCTTTCCCAGACTAAATGGATCCATCCTTGGTGGTGCTCTAAGGCAAGACTCTGTCCTACTGCTGCATGCTCATATCTTTTTCTGACTCTTTTATTCATGTAGATGAGATAATATTTCTTCCCCTAACATTATTTTTACTTTTTTTGTTGTTAAAAAAATGATCATTAAATGTTATTAATGTGCTCCCAGTCTGCAATGCCCAAACCGGATAACCTAAACCACAGATAAATAGGAGAAACAAAAAAATCACAAGAAAGGACACAGAACTGGTGTAGTAATTTGCTTAGAAGATACACCACGTGTTTATAAGAGTTACCCCTTTTTTTTTTTTTTTAAGAGAAAACCTGCAAATTTTTTTCATAGAAATAGAGGAAAAAAGAGTAGTGAGAGTGCTGTAGTCTAACCTGAAAAAGGATGCTTGTGCCGATTTGGGGGAAAAAAGAAGAAACACCTATTGGCTTTGTTTGTGGGAGGTTGTGTGTTTTTGAAGGAAAGAAATTGTATTTGTAATCTCTTTTCTCAAATAACATTTTAGAGGTGTCCCAGCCATCGGGATAGCAGGTTGTGAACTCTGCAATCAGAAGATATGTTGGTGTGCAAGCAGTTGTGCTATTTTTCTCCAATTTCGGCTGCAGGTTCAGATTGCCCATCGTCACAGAAAATGTGACAAACAATAAGTCAAATAGCAAAGCAAATTATTCCTGTTGATTTTGAAGTTCCAGACTCCAGGAACTGGAGTGGCAGATCTCATTTGTGCACTGCAGTGCTGTGATTTAACTGCAAATGTCAGGGCTTTTGATTTGTGTTTTAAGTCTTTTCTGTTCCATATAGTATTTTTGGTTGGTTGGTTTATTCAGATATGCATTCCCAAAAGGGTAGTTATGTTCCTCCTATAAGAGCATGAGTTATATGAAACATTTTTGATACTCTCAGCTCTCTCTCTTCCTAAAATATAAACAACTTTGTGAGTATGATGGAGTATAGAATATCGCATATGAAAAAGCCATCCAAATTTTTAAAAAAATTATAGTATAAAATACTAACTAGGTCCTGGACACGATTTTTTTGTTGTTGCTAACTAGTCAGCAATCAAAAAATGGATTACATATCACTGGGAAAATTCTAATATTAATTTAGAATTTTAGGAATTCCTCAACCTATTGCAATACCTATTTTTTGGATTTCTGTGATGCTGGTCAAAGGCAGTTATGCCTAGCTGAGAGACCTTTTCCTGGGCTCCTTTGGCAAATCCCTCGTGCAGAGGAAGGCTTTGAGAAGAGCTGTGGTGAGCGAGCCAAACATGGGAGGTGTTGGTGCTGGAAATGGTACAACTTTTAAAATTTTTAACTAACTTTGGTCAGGGAGTTGTTCATCTTTGCCCGGAGGAAAGGAATTAAAGTTTCTTCTCAAAAGACTCTTTTACCTGGGCGAGGCCTGATGAGTTAAACATGCACAGACTGGGAGAGGCACAGAGGCACACAAGAGATAAGTGACCTTTAATGACCATTAACCAACATCGGCGCCCGAAAGGCAGCCCTGGGGTGTCGGAGACACCTGGCCTGGGAAAAGATCGATAACAGAACCAAGAATGAGGATCTAATTAGCCCTGAAGGCCAAGGGATCAATACCCATAGGAAATCAAACACTAAGAATTGTATAATTTGGGACCGATGAACATTGAACCAATGAATTTCTCTGGGTTTTGTCTGCATAAGTATGTGAAAAAATCTGGTGAAGAACCACATACAATGGAATGATTTTCTCTGCACAACCCGGGCAATGTGCAGATGAAATTATTTTTGTTGAACATCCTGGATAGAATAAAGTAATGCCTTGATTCTCTCTAAAAATTCTGTTGGAGAGTTTTTGTTTTTCCTGCAGTTTTGGTGACACTGGGACTTAAAAAGCTGCCCAGAAACCTGTGGTGTAACAAGCAGCACTGGGGTCACTCCTTCCTGATGGAGGGGAGGGTCTGATGGTCACCCTGGCCCTCAGCTCCCTCAGGGTGTCACTTCTCCCAAACCAACCCTCAATCTCGGGCACAGAGATCTGCTTCAGCAGCTCTCCGGAAAGTAGTCTAGCTCACATGTCAATATATATGTTTTAATGAATAATCTTCAAACATGCTACTTACACCCTGGATCTAAAACTTTACTTGATGGTTTTCACATTTAAAAACAGCAGTCGTTCAAAAACCTGTTCATATAGAACAAAAAATTGCCTTCCTTGGCTGCTTTTGTGCTCCTGCTTTTCAACAGAAACAGTTTTTTTGTTCAATTAAGTGTTCTGACAGTAGAAATTTGTCATGCAAATGTTCCCAGCCTCTCAATGAAAGCAGTGGAAGAAGCCAGGGTTTCATTATCAGCAATGCTGCATCTGATGTGAGAACCATTTCCTGGGGGCTCCTGCAGTCAATTAACCAAATCAGATTTGCTGGTGGACTAAGGCTCGGTTTGCATCCACCTCACTGGGAGGTGGACAGGAATCTTTCATTTGTAGTGTTTGTAGAAATCATCTGACATGCAGAAGGTTTGTTCTGTAAATTGTGAGTGAGTAGGGTTGAATTTTGCATTATAACACAAATTTTCTAAAAAAAAAATTCAGTGACTAGAAAGGGCAAATTTCTTTCAGGCAGTGTTTTGTCTCTGCATTTCTGTCACTTGCGTTATCACTGGTTGCAGTCATCAATTATCTTCATGTAGAAGGAAGTTTTGCATGTGGAAGGAGCTTGGTTTTAAAGGTTGCTTGCTGTGCATATACATAATAAACCATCAGGGTATGAAGGTAAGTCAGATCAGAGGCGGGGGGTGGTGATACCGTGGTCTGCAGCAAGGATCACAGAATTATTGAACCATAAAGGTCAAAAAGACCTCCAAGAACATCAACCTTCAAACCACTATGTCTACTAATCCACACCTCACCCACTCACTTCTTGAACACCTCCAAGGATGAGCACTTCACCGCTGCCCTGGAGAGCCCCTTCCAATGCCTGATCACTCTTTTAGTGAAGAAAGTTTTCCTAAAATCCATCCTGAACCTGCCCTGGAGCAGCCTGAGGCCAGTTCCCCTTGTCCTATCCCTAGATGCCTGGGAGAAGAATCCAATCCCATCTCACCACAACCTCCCAGTCTAGTTCTGCCTCCAAGACCAGGGGATGAGATGGACAGCCTCAACCAAACCCTGGGGCTGTTCTTCTGCGCTCTCAGCTGTGCTGTCCAAACAGCCAAACTCCATCTGGCACAGCAGTGACCAGCCCTGAGCTGCGCTGAGCTGCCGTGCCACCCTTCCTGGATGGATGGGGCTGTGGGACTGCCCTCTGTATGCCAGCAGCCAAACTGCACACGTGCTGTGGAGCACAAATTCCAGTTCTATCCTTCTCCCTCTAAAGACACTCCCAAGGAAGTAAATCTATATTTACTCAAGTAAAAGCTAAGGCAGTTGGGAGTTGCAGGTTTTGGTTTCAGGTGTCTTTAGTGAAGATCTTGTTTACCAGTGGAAAGATCCAATGAGCAGAAAGAATCTTAAATCAATTATTACATTAAGAGCTTCATAATTACTGCACGTTCAAGTGCAAGTTACAATCTTTGCCCTTCAATGCTGGAAATTAGCTGGAAGAGGATATTTCGAACAAGTAACATAAGGCTATAGATCTCCTCAGGAGGACAGTTGTTGCTTTATGTCCTACCTGGGGCTCTGATCTTGGCCAAGCATTTTCCAGTGCTAGGAGTGACCTGCAGCAGTCAGCACAGAGGGTGCTTTGACTGACAAACTGTGCTAAAACTAGTTCTAACAGAAAATAACACATCTCCGTAAAACTATAGAGCCAAGAGCTCCAAACTGTTACAAAAAACAAAACAAAACAAAAAACTAAAAAATAAAATCAGGCACAGGAGTACAATATCTATATTTAAGAAAAAAGGAAGAAAAATAAAGAAGCATGAGAAATATAAATCTATCTATAAATAGAGCTACTGAGCACACATGTACATGAAGTTGTCTCAATGACAAAACATTTCTATAAACACTTCTGTGTCAGTCAAATTATGTCTCATTCATCACTAATAGCTTTAGTGCATCTTTAGACCCTCTTTCACACTGGAACCTTTATTATAAATTGAATGCTTTGATTCAGGTAAAAAGGCTTAGAATAAAACCGATTATTTTGCTGACAATGACTAATCCAAGCACATTTCCCCGGAGGAGCTGGTGAAGCTGGGATGCACCCACAGGTGTGTCCTGGAGCTGTCCTACCTTGATGGCGGTGGAGGCGATCTGGATGTGGTGCAGCCGGCGCAGGGTGCTGTCCCTGTCGATGAAGTAGGAGGCTGCCAGCTGGTGCAGGGTCTCCAGCGTCACCGCAGAGCTGTTGCTGCTGGGGTCGCTTCCTTCCGACCTCTTGCTCAGCTTCCGTTTGTCCACAAAAATTGTGAGTGACTCCTCTCCTGCGCAGGGAAACAGAAGCCCAAGCAGCCATCAGCAATGTCCAACAGCACAGACAGATTCTGTACACACTCAGCTTGAAGCACATATAAAATATGTTTATTTCCAAGGTCACTTAATATATTTATTTTATAGTGCTCAATGTTAGCATAAAAGAAAATGAAAACAGTGCAATACTTGAGACTTCTGTTTGTTTCCTTCCCTTATAACACAGAGCTGATTTCAGGAGAAAGGTATATTGTTCCACCTTGTTATGAGCAACCGTGTGCTTTTGAATCAATTCAGCAGTGCCTGAAATCTGATAGAACAGTTGCCTTAAACCAAATTTCTATAACTGAGAAGTGTGGGGTTTTCGGAAAGTTGATGTTTTTCCAAAAGAAAATAGAGGCTCCAGCATCTTTTGTTGTGGATTTCTCACTTGCTCTCTCTGAATAGAGACATGGTAAATACTGTGGAATTCAGACATTTTAATTTCTATAAGGTTATTGAAAACCAAAAATCTGAGTTGCTTAACTGAGTTCTTAGGAGCATTTCCAGAACACACCTACTGATTCTGTCAAATTTTCCATGTTTATTGTCATGGATACTTTTTCCTGTATTTCAGGCTAAGCAAGAAATCATTCATTTAGTGTTTAGGCAAAACTCTTTACTTCAGAAAACAAATTGGAAAAGTAATTTCTTGACCCAGTATTTTCTTCTATGCAATTTATGTCCAAAATAACTACAAAAACACTTTTCTCACTTTCTGAGCCTATGTTTGGTAACCCACATTTTTCAACACTTAGCTCAACAATTGATTAATAATGTCATTATACCTGGATTTTAGGTGCTGAACAACTCCACTGAGTGCCTTTTCCTTGCTCCTGGAAAGGAAGTTACCCTGCTAAAGTCTGACTTACCACTTGTGCTACTTTCACTGCTCACCCATCTGCTGCAGTGGCACTGTGCCCGTGCAGAGCATGGGATGCCAACTTCAGATCGGTTTACGTGCCAAAAAGTAATAGCTGTAGAAGGATAAAATCTAGGATGAAAACATGACATCATCGTTAAAGGGAGCTAATCTTGGTGGTGAGCAATGCTAAGTGACGAACGTGCAGGAGATCACATCTGTTGGCAAATTTTGACTCACAAAATTTGTCTTTGGTTAATGTTAACAAAAGGTTAACACTCCTTTTCCCCCAATGTACCTTGTGTGTTTCCCAGTCTCTCAGAAATTCAGAGGACAGTCAAGCCCTTCAGACCTTACACAGACAAAACTGGCACTATAAAGGAGCTTTTTATCTAATTAAACCTGTGGGCTTGTCCAGTGTGTTCCTTTTGTCCTGGAAGGGACAGGTGGCTATTCCAGCTGGAGTTTACCTTAGTTTCCACCACTACACCCACGCTTCTCCTCATACAGTTTCCTAATAGGTCATTATTTTATGCATGAAGTCATCTATGCAGGGATTAATTGCCTGAAGCTCCAAAGAACCAGGAATTAACTCAGCCTCCATAAGCACCAGGATTTCCCCACCCAGTTGTTTAATCTCTCTGCTGTGGACAAAGATTCACACTGCCATGAGGAGGGAACTGGGAAAGCCCAGCAAACTCTAATGACCTGTACTCTGAGAGAAATCTGTCATCAGAACCTGCTCTAGGTTCCAGCTTTGCTGGCATTCAACTATGCCTATGCAATAAAACCTGCCTTGTCACAACCTGCTGTGTGACTCCAGCCAGAATGAAAGATGTTTCTGGGATGAAAAGCAATGGAGTGGGCTGACATTTGAGCCAGGGGTCATGGGCTTTGTGCAGCTATTTGTGGAGATGCAAAGACCTGGTTTAGAACAGATATTGGGAAGGAATTCCTCCCTGTGAAGGTGGTGAGGCCCTGGCACAGGTGCCCAGAGAAGCTGTAGCTGCCCCTGGATCCCTGGCGATGTCCAAGGACAGGAGGGACATTGGGGCTTGGAGCAGCCCAGTCCAAGGATACCATCCAACCCAGACCATTCTTTGGTTCTATGGTATCAGAGAAGACAATATCAGAAGCCAGAGGGGTGAATATTGTGCCAGTGACCAGCTCAGGCTGCAGAAATTAGGTGCAAAACTTTGCTAGGAGCTTTCTCTCCATGTTTTCCCCTTTTCCAGAGGTCTCAGCTAATGTATTTAGATTAAGGTGTCTTTTGTAATCTTAACCACCTTTCCACTGAAGAGATAATAAATTGTAAGGGAAAAGAAAAAAAGGACTTAAAACTGCATAAAATCTCTGGAAAAGATTAAAAAAAAAAGTTTTGAGGTTCTTCGTGTTTCATTATTGGTGAATCATAGATTCACCAACTGGCTTGGGTGGGAAGTGACCTTTAAAGATCTCCAGTGCCACTCTTGCCATGGGGAGGGACACCTTCCACTGTGCCAGGCTGCTCCAAGCCCCAGTGTGCAACCTGGCCTTGGACACTGCCAGGGATCCAGGGGCAGCCACAGCTTCTCTGGGCACCTGTGCCAGGGCCTGCCCACCCTCGCAGAGGGGTGAGGGTGATGTTGGGATCTTCCCAACATCTAACCTATGTTTCTTCTCTTTTCATTTAAAACCCTTCTCCCTTGTCCTATCACTATCTGCCTGTGTAAAAAGTCACTCTCCCTCTTTTTTATAAGCCCCCTTAAGTTTTGGAATGTCACTATAATGTCTCCCTGGAGCCTTCTCTTCTCCAGGTTGGACAGCCCCAGCTCTCCCAGACTCTCTGTAGGAAACCTCCTTCAGCCCAAGAAGCCCCCAATGCATCTTGTTCTTGTGTAACACTTTTGATGGATCTGTAAAAGTTGTTAGTAGAGATGGTGGTGAAGATTCTACTTCAACAGAATTCTGCTAAGTTTTATTATTAAAATGGAGTTGGTTGAATTTTGTTCCCATCAAAAAAATCTCAGGCACTTTCCCATTCCCTGCTCTCTGAGGGCAGACAGCAGAACCAGAATAAAAACTTCCATTTCAAAAACAAACAAACAAACCTACCTTGAAAAAGGATAGGGTTGTGTGTTGTATTGTGTTGTTTTGATTGAAACATCACAGGAAAAGAACCTTTGAACCTGTCAGAGTTATCACATCATCCCATTAGCCTTGTCCTGCTGGATCCCACACTTCCCACGGGAGTTGCTGGTGGGTGTGCTCCGGCAGGCAGGCTCCCCCGGCATCCCCAGCACTGCAGGCTCTGTCCCATGCCCTGACAGAAATGTTCTGGTTTTCATCCTCTGTCATGGGATTGAAATGACTTTGAATGTTCACATGACATCTCACACAAGCAGTCCTGGCTCATCACTGGCATTCCCAGGCGTTATGCTCCCAGCAGGTGCCATCAGGCAGAGTTCAAAAATATTTGCTGTCCAAAGGACTTTTCACAGAGTTTTTCATCTGCCGGAGCTGATAGAGCTCTTGCTAGAAGAGGATTCCCCCACACTTTGGTGCTTAGGAATCCATTTCCCCGTGGAACTGTGAAAGGGCTCCCTTTGCCGCCCAGAACTCCAGGGCTCAGGAAGTAACAACGCCAACTCTGATTTGGGGAAGACAATTTGGGTTTTAAGTTAATTTGGAGAAAATTAAACCCAAACCAAAAGAGACTCTTTCATCACATTGAAAACACGGATGAATCTTGTTGTTCACTGGTTACTGTCTGTCAGCATGAAACAGGCTAAGACATCCAAGTATCAGCTAAAAAACGCGTGATTTAGAAAACTAGTCAAGGTTATGAATTTTAAGAATTGAAAAGGACTAGTGACAGTGAGGAATAAAACATGTGTGTAAGAAAACATGATTATTCAGCATCAAATCCTCCCAGCTGTACTTTTCATAAGCTCTGAGAGCAGCATTCGCTCTCCTTCCCAAAATGCAAGAGACAGTTAACTTCACTCTCTCAGGTTTAAAGGAAATAGCATGAAAACACTTGGTTATGCTCACAAACAATGCCACATAGCCCAAGGGGTGGTTCAAGGAATGAGCCGAGTCACTACAGGGATGTTTCACTGCCGTTCAGAGTCTATCACTGATGCACAGTCACTGCAGGGACAGGGCACCGACGTTCACACTCTACACTGACCTTGGCACTGTATCCAGTAATGTCCCCACCAGCCCTGCGATTTCCAAGCTTATAACTTAACCTCTATTTTTAATTCTTCCTAGGTTTATAGGAACATATTTTCCATGGTTTATATTTATAAGTTAAACTAGCTCCCAAGTTAAGAAAGTCGTTCCACATGGCGTTTAAAAATAAATAAATAAATAAAATAGGTATAGAGACATTTACCCAGATATACAACCCATCTGTGGACATTTAGATGCAAGACTCCTACATAACAGTTTGTAAGTGGCATTCAGAAATTAGAAATTAATTTTGTGTTCATCTTAAGAACATATTCAGGAATTATTTAAATTAAAAACGCAAATCTCCATCAACATGGTGGAATTGGAATAATGCTGTAACTGCTGTAGCTAAATATAACCATCTATTGAAGGAGTAAATACATTTTGTTATGCATAACAATACATATTCATATGATTTAAATACTTAGTGCTATTTTCTGCCCCAGTTATTGAGAGATTGTTTGCCTGTACCCACACCTTTGTAATGATGAAGGATTATAGGCCTTGATGTTTCATATTTTCATCTGTAGACTGGGAAGTGGTAGGAAGAGCAGTTCCCATCACTTCATGTCAGAAAGTGAGGAAACAGGAATAAAACAACAACACTCAAAGGCAGCTACAGTTGAGCATAACCCACAGATATCTTCTTAGAGCTGTCTCTTCATACACATAAATGTATCTTGTACAGGACTAAAGGTCTTTGGCCTATGAATTCCTCAGAGGTTTCTGAATAAATGAAATACCTCAGCTACTACCTAAATAAACACACCTAAATAAATACACCAGCTACTACTAGCTAGTGGAAAATCTATTCCTGTCTGGATCACCAAAGGTACCATTAGGGTTTTATCAGGTCATTTTCCCAAACTTAAGCAGATGCTGATGGAAATGCACAGGCTCAAACACTATATAAATGAATGTCAGGCCAGATGTGGTATCATTTCCATGGTACAAGTGAGTAACAGTGCATGTTAATTCTATACAGACCATCTGTTTAAGGATTTAAATTTTTTCTTCTTTAAGTAGAAGGGAGAGGAAAGAAAGTTAATATATTTTGTGCTTTTTTTCCCTCCTCTTAGCTACCATAATCTTAAATGCTGGGGAATTTACATACCG
>VZRL01000815.1:0-77614 GCA_013397895.1 Origma solitaria | reverse complement strand
CTGATGCAAAATTTTCAAGTTTCTTTCTCACATCAGTCATTTGAGACTGTCCTCTCCTTCCTTTATTTGCCAGTAGTTTGTATCTTACCTTGAAAGAGTGTTATAGAAAGCAAAGGTCGTATCAGCAGTTAGTGTAAGTGCTAATAAATCCTTGGGAAATCATTGATATTCGTTGTTTTACACCACTTGACAATTCCCCCCCCATCTCTGCAGGCAGAACAATGCGCAGCTCCAGGGGAATGTTAATCAGGGACAGAAATCCTGGCACTGGCGGATAGTGAAGGTGTAACCATCACACCTGGAGGGCTGTAATCAGTGGAGAGACGCTGGGGACAAGCTGATCTGCCCACATTGTTAGGACTGTCTGTTTTAAAGGTAAAACCACCTCTTTTCCTTCCGATTCACAAGGCCTTCAACAACACCGAGCTCTGTTTCCTGAACTGGGAGCTGAATGGATTGATGGTCTGGTGATGAACACCTTGAGCAAAGACGACTGACAATAGCAGTACAAATAAATCGACCCGGAGCATTTCCGATGACCATTTAGCCAGTTGCCTAACAAGGTTCTCTTTTCATAAGAAGCTTTGGCATTGTCCTGCAGATTGGTTTATTCAGATCAGTTACCGTGTTTCCCGATGCAAAGCCCACTACCTTCGTCTTGCAAAGCACCCAAATCAGCCTCACTTCATCCAAACGCCTGGAACAGAAGCCTATCATGTCATTGTGGGATGCTAACTATCCTCATCACCAACTCTATTGCTTTGCTAAATGGCCTTTTCTGCAGGAACAGCGTTAAAGTGGATGTCTTTAAGGCGGGGTTTTGTTTTGTCCTGCTACACTTGTCCCGCAGTGGTACCCCGCGCATCCCAACACCCTCCAGCTCTGAAGCGCACGGCTGAACGCTGTTTTGTGCAAACCATTGAAACTGGTCCAGCGCACTGGGCCATCATTGCGTGACGCTGTGTACAGGCAAAAGAGAAAAGTATGACTGCAAGACAAAAGGAGGGAAAGTGACTGCTCAATCGCTGGGTCACACAGGGCCCTGCAATGACGCAGCCTGGAGCTGCTCATTACAGACCTTGCACTTATGGCACAGGAAGATAAAATTTACATAAGAAATAAAAGTAGTCAGAAATGTCACTTTCCACGTTGTCTTGTGGCAGCAAGAAATACAGAACTTTTTTTTCCCTGAGTCCTCATTTCCAAATGCCCTTGAGGAGTGTATTTCTGTATTTGTGAATAAAGACTAGGAATGCATCACAGCCATGTGCAGGAGTTCCCTTTATGCACAAAAAGGGATCTTTATGGAAACCAAATGGTCACAGAGGCACACAAATCTTATCACAGAATCGTTCATTTGCCAAGTTTTCCATTCTGCCCATGAATACAGATGATTGGGGATTCATTACATAAAAGTACTGTGCACACTCCGTTTGGTCTTCTGCTTTTAACGAGCTGCATAAGTGACAAGCTTTCACAATAAAACAACTTGCAATTAAAGCGAAAGTACTAATACATTATTGAAATAATAATAAAAAAATCTAATTACATGTTAATAAAGTGTGGACAAGCATCTGTGGGAATCCCCATTCAATCTAGCCCAAAAATGAGAACTAACACATCCAGGAAAGTATGGGTTTACTAGCTACCTCATGAAAGCTTTCTTAGAAATTACTAATTCCCTGTAATTATTGTAATTGAACGAATTTTTGGAAGTATTCAGCACCCATCCAGCGATAATGGAAGGCAGCAGGTGTGCCTCAAATCATGTCTAAAAATTGAGACTAGGGACCTAAATCAAAACCCAAGCTAATACAAAAACTTCCTTTGACTTCATTAAGCAGTGACAGAGCCCAAAAGTCAACACTGTCTCCCTCTGAGTGAAAATTTGGGCAAGGCTGTGGCAGCTACTGTATTTTAGAGCCTTTGTGAAGTGAGAAAAGGGTACCCTACCTCAGCTTCCCTGCAGCAAATCCTGAGGCTTTGGGGAGAATATTGCATGTCTGAGCTGGAATTTTCAAATGTCTTCCAAAGAAATACCATTAAGGTTTAGTTTTACCTAAGTCCAGACCTCCTGGAAGGTGTCAGCTCTGAGGGTCTTCTGTGTTCAGTGTGATATTGCTGCTTTCAATATAAAGATCAGCTGCTCCCATGTCAGACTGTTTTCCTAGAGTTGCTAGATCCAATTTCACCTTTACAATTAATTTCATCACATGGCTGTGGTACTGCTACTCACATTCATTAATTAGCAGACAGGTAGCAATACTGAAAAACTATTTTTACCATTGGATAATCCTTGCAGTAGGATACATGCTGCAGCCAAAGCTCTAATTTTTATGCTTTATATTTTAAGAAAAATTTTCTTTCTCTTCAGTAGTTTTCCTATTCAAATGTGCCATGTGTTCTATGCTCAAGAAATCAGTCACTTATAAAAAGTGTGTATTTACATGCAAAAATATTCAAAGTAATTAAAAGAATTCAGGGATTTTTGTTACAAATTGCTGGTCAACATCAATAAATTGTTCTTAAAATTCTAATGGTAATGCCGTAGAGGTACTTGTTCCCAAAATAATGATAGGAATTAGCTCTTTATTTTTTAAAATAACTACAGCAAGACAGAAATTGCTCTTGTTTCTAGGATGGTCTCCTTCAAAAGGAAGCCTCTGTGAACCATTTGGGTTATTACAGATCTCAGCTCTCATCCAAGAGAGACTAGGAAGGCTCACATTTCCTTTACAAATGGTTAGGATTCAGTTATGAAATGTATTAAAGAGAACCATTCCTCAGGTGAATAAAGGATTTCAACAAGCCTGTCCTGCTGGAAGGACACTCAATCACCAGAATTATCTTTAATATTATCACCCCCGATGGGATAGAGCTGCATTTCTGAAATGTCAGTTCGTTTTGTAATGCCTAGATGGATAATCGCAGGTACTAATTATCTTTCATTCAGAACAATTTATGCTCTCCTTTGAACATTAGGCTTCTTCACTGGATTTCTTCAATCCATCTGGTGACTGGATCCCAATTTTCCATGGGGCTACCCTTTCCAGATTAGTCTGTGGGGACTGAAAGTTGCAGATTCTATTAAAGTAATGGGAATCACATGGCAAAGTCTCATCATCCCATTTTGAAAATGCAGTCCCACTGGTTAAATGAAGACTAATTCTAAAAAGGGCAGAGTGACAGTATAGGGATTTTCCAATGGACAAAGTAGTTTAAAAGTCTCATAAATTAAAAGATTTGTTGGAAATACTTGTTACTGGTTTTCTGGCTTCATTTCTGCAGGACTGCAATGGACCCAGATAGTTCTGTAACCTGTTATGTAAATTGTTACAAGGGCCACTTACAGAAAAAATGTCACCCCCCTTAATGACCTCAGTGCAAAAAAAATTACCCCAAAAGACCAGGAGTAGCACACCAGGAGCTCAGGTAAAGCACCTCAATCTTAGCAACTGGATTTCTTGTCTTTTTGTACATAAAATTGTTTATGGAGCACCAATAAACAGAAGGAGCCACAAGACCTGTAACAAAACCTTCTCCTCAGAGAGAGTTGTCCATCCCAGCTCCTTGGAGGAGGATCGGCACAGCTTCACAGAAAAAATTGTGACCGACATCTTTAGCCCACTCACACCAAGCTCGTTCCTAATATTTCCCAGAATGAACCCTACCTCCCAGGGTAGCTGAGAGCAGGAAATGTGTCCCATATTTCTTGATCAAGTTTTCTGTGATCTGCTGAAGGGTCGGGCGCCGTCCCAGTAGCCTTATGTTGCGGAAGAATTCGGGGGCGAGTGGCAGTGGGGAGCCAAGGAAATTTCTTCTTTCCACAGCAAGATTGTTTACTTTCCAGCGGCCAAACTCTCTGCAAAATAAAGCAGTTCTCATTCAGAAATGTGTCATTCAGACAAATGTCCTTCATTTGCAAATGACTTTGCTCTGCTGAGTAGCTGGGGGCAACTCGCTGGGACTTACAACAGGCCTTGACAGTGACACTCTGTCTTGTGTTATAGACAGGACAAGCAACGAGGGTTATTTATTAGAAGAGGAGACAGCACTCCATAATAAAATAATTGTTGGGAAAGAAATAAATAAAAACTAAGCCACTTAGGTGGCTTCTGCTCCTGTTAGTTTTGTGAGGCCTCTGATGTGAATACAACTCTAGAACAACCACATGTGTCAGAAACCGAAACGAGAGCAGTAATTTGCCCAAATTTGGACCACATGCAACTAGTACTTTTGTTAGAACAAGGTAAATTGTAAAATTGTAACAAGAAAGAGTCCATGTTCTTTGCCTTTTGATGCTAAGTCACTTAGGTACAGAAATGGATAATCTGAATCATTTGGAGAAACAGTCATACCACAATTGACCTTACTGTGATAATTCCAGTTTTCTGTATTTTTGGCCTTCATTTTGAGAAAATACACAGACAAAAAGACTGATTCCTAAAAAGTGATGACTTTTCAATTGTAGGAGGGATATAAGTGAATTCAAAGACTCATCCCCTTCCCCTCTCCAAAATAAATCAATGACAGCAGGGAAAACAAACAAGCTCATTGCACAGTAATAAACACATCTTTTATTCATTTACTTGCCAATTAAGATACCAGATAGAGCTATTAGTGAGAAGGACTCATTGTCCTCAAAATCTAGACAAGACAGACAGCCTTGGCAGTAACTTGGCTTTTCCCAGATACAGCAATAACTGTTTTGGTTACAGACTCCAGGAATTAAGTCCAAGCAACCTGAGGAATCTGCTTCAGCCACTGCTTTGTTAAGTCTTTTCTACAGTCACATCAATTAAGATTCCTCTTAGACAAGACCTTAGAAAAGCAAAGAGCTTAGTGAGCTTGCAAGATCCTACGGGAGGTCCCAGCTAAACAGAGAGCAACATTCACATGCAAAATTAACACAGAAGCAGAAATCAAAGATGCAGCAAAAAAGGATATTTGAGGGAGGCCTGAAACAAAGGCTTGCCAGCAGCTGAATGACCAGGGTGGGCTATGTAACACAAACTCAACACTAGGATTTTCTAATACTTTTAAGCCCACAGTCATTAGCAGAACTCAGATAAAACATTCTTGTATAGCCCTTCTGCTTTCCAGCATCCTCCTCTTTCTCTGCTGGATCCAAGCTGCCTTTCCTCTCACACACATTCTGGCAGATGCCATTTTTTAATCAAAAACAAATGTGAGGAATGATGGGAGTAAGAGATTTCTGCAACTTAACCGAAATTTAATGCAATTTACCAGTCAAGAGCATGAGATTAAACAGATCCCCATAGTTCCTAAAGACTCTACACATCACCAGTGTGCCTAAATTAGTATTTGGGAATTGCTTTCTTACAGGGGATTTTCCAATTTAGTTGTCGAGTTTTAAAGTTCTCTCTCACAACTTTCCTTTCAGGAAACTATAAAACCAGTAACTTCTATTTGCAGATTTTATGGAACTACTGTGTATGAGTAGAGTGAAATGAAAAAAATTACACACAAATATTTTTTGTCTGTAAAGTGAAAAAATCCTCAGTGTGCAAATTGATCGCATTAATGCAGACATTAAAATCAGTGAATTACCCTGTACTGTAAATGTAATTTTCAAGTGAAAAACAAACAAACCACCAAAAAATAAATCAATGACAAAAAAGCTTCCATTTTTTGTTGTTTAAATTCTTTGCTTCCTGGTCATACTGTTCATTTGAATATATCAGAAAATATAGTTTGATTGTAGTTCCTGAACAGACCAGCAAGACAGACTTGTTCTGATACCAAGAAAATATTGCAATTTTATTTTGTAAAATATTCATTTTTTACCTTGAGGAAACCTTTTGCTCTAAATTTGCTATCTGAGCTGATGTTCGAACACAAGATTAATAGAAAAGGTACAATTCTTATAAAAGAGATAAAAGATTTTTGTCAGTATTTAAGGACAGAGAAGACCACCCTCATCCCCTCACCTGCCTCCTTTTTACTGCAGTCAGAGGAATCTCGCCAAATGCCTCTTGCTGCCCACATCACACCTTTGGGACTGAGAAGAAACTGTCTCCCAGAAAAACATCTCGACTTAAATTTTGAGTTTTTCTCAGAAATCCTGAACAATCTGTTGTGGTATTTAACTACAGAAACTGCATATTATTTTCAATCTGAACATTGCCAATTCCAGTTTCCAACTTTTAGAGCTCTTAATGCGTGCTGGGCAACTGAAAAATTTTCTAAATATTTTATACATTCTGTGCAAGTAATTACAGCTCTTGTCTGAATCCCCTCTTAATCCTGGGCTGAGCGCATTGGCAGCCCTGGTGTCTCTCTCTGAGCAGTGAGCTCCGACATTATGTCTTACTGCCCTTCTGCACAAGCAGCAAATCCTTTCTTGGAAGAGTTAATTTGGAAGCTATGGCCTCATCCACAACAAATTCAGAAGAATTTCCAAGTTGAGGTTCCCCTGACAAATCCTTTATTTACTGAATCCACAGGCTGGGTTATTCTGGCACTAAGAGAAACTTAAGCAAATTTGAGTTCCTTCCACAGTTTTTGCTACAGAAGGATTTTTTTTTTTGCTGTATGCTTAGAGAGGAAGTAGGCTAATGCTTTTGTAAAAGTTTTGTCATTCTTCTTCAGTTCAGAACATAACAATGGAAACCTTTATTAGTGCAGCAAGTAATCATCCTTTGAAATTCACTGCTGAGGAATCTGGGGGAGTAGAATACGGAAGATGGAACCCTTTTAAAAAGATGACAGTTTTATAATTCTGCCACAGATTGAGCTGAAGCTTTTACAGATTTTGGAAAACAGCTTTTCTATTTTGTTGAGGTCTTTCTTAAATGAAGTATTTTGGAATATGGAGAGATGAAGACCTATCTCTGAAGATAAAATAAGGATGCAGGACATTAAAAGTGTGTGCCTGTCTGCAGGAGCAGGGATACCTGGATTTGGACAAGCGAGGAGTGATGAGCAGCTTTCAGAGCTGAGGAAGTATTTCAGACTTCAGAAGGAGCTGGGTTTATGAGAGTAAAGTGTAGGAGCAGAGTAAAAGCTGGGATGGGTTCAGGGTGAGGAGTTGTGGCACATTATTTCTAGCATATTGAGTGAGGAGGTTTTCACAAATGCTTTCTGGGTCACTAGTAGCTCCTAAAATTAGAGCAAATTTCTCTTTTTAGCAACTCTAAGAAAAACCATATCCTTATCTTCCTCTTATATGACACATAAATATGTCTGTCTATATACCTATCCGTATAATTTCCCTTTTTAATCTTAATTTCACTTTGCAAGCAGTGCAAGTCCTATTTGCTTTTCTCCTCTCTTGTCACCCCTTTCTTCACCTGTTTACCTTGTAGTCTCTCTAACACAAACTCTCCAGCCCCAAACATTTTGTTTTGTGCCCAGTATGCATTATTCCCCTTCGGAAATCATGCTCCTGCCCATTGCCAAAGGCAGACCAGCAGGCCTGATGGAGTCAGTAATCTTATTCTGAGCAGAGAAAATGCTACTTTCCAAAGTCACTGAGTCCTCTTTATCAGGAGAGCACCTCAAATGGAATAGAATGGCATCGATGCTGGCTGCTGGTCAAGAAAACCGACTTTCTGCTGAGAGCAAACACTGGAGCTATGAGAAGCTTGTTCTTTCCTACTCTTTCTCATCTTCTGCTGTGTAAGAACCAAGAGCAGCAGCTGCCATGGTGTTCTCAAGGAGTGAGTAGCAGGTGGTACCCCCTGTGCTGCCCATCTATTTCCAGCCCCAGCAATATGTTATTCACTGGATGGAGTTCTTCAGTGCTCCAGGCAGGGCCTGTTGTGGAGAAGGATGATGGCTCAGAGCTCCCAGGCTTGTGCGAGAGAGAGGAAATCAGTCAGTCTGGCTCCAAGGATGAAGCCTCTAATGGAATAATATTATTATCACAAGTAGTGCCAGAGGCCATGGGCAGCATTCTCTCCATCTTCCCGCATAGCAGAACCGTGGATTTGCATGTCCTGTCACAAATTTGATCCTGGCTGCTTGGCTGCCGTGGCCACAGGAGCCCTGGAGCCCAGCAGTGCTGATGCTGACCAGCTGGACCATAGCCTGGCTCCTGCCAGTAGTTCTGCTGGGAATGCTAGGTTGAAGAATGACCAGTCAGAGAGTCAGTGGGAGATGAAAATAAGCACAGTTTAAAATACAGTTGTCATTTTAACACTACTTCTTTTATTAATGACATTGAGAGAGATGTTTAATCTCAGGAAACCATTAGCGCTCTGACAGGAAAGACCTGTTAGTAAAGTATCACACAAGTTTTGGACAGGTTTTTATCTTGAAAGAGGCTTAAATTATAAGTGGATCTGAAAGGAATCCCAGGGTAGAGGCCAACAAGGGCTGTCAACATCTCTTTTGAGTTTCAAGCCGTAGCTTTTTTTCTGAATGTGTACATTAATTAGACACTTCCTTCTCTTCTCATATTCATTTCAATACATTTTATATCCTATGCAACGGGGAGCTATAGGGAATGCTCTCTATAAAACATTCAGATGAATGAATTTTTTTAAAATGCCATTGTACTCTAAAATTGTAGTGTGAGGAGATTTGAAATGGGAATATAATCTCTTCTATTGCAGGTGATTGAATCAGCCTATAAGGAGATTTACTGTGAGCTTGATGGATTCTTCCTATCTACAAGTCTCCTCTAAGGTCAACCACACACAAAACAGAACCCAGCCAAAATTAACAATGTTACGCCTCATTTTTAAGAAACTTATGTGTTTCATAAACCAATATTGTTACTGGTAAGCATAAATGTTATTGAATAATATTGTGGCATAATTAGAGAACACTCCTGAAAAATGAACTTCATAAAATTTCTAATGCTAAAGAACTCTTCTGTGTTCCTTAATGTCTTCTAAATGAGACACCTTCACTCTTGGACAGTGAGAACATGACTGCTTTGAATGGGCTGGAATGACAGTGGGATTCTGAATCCAAAGTTTTCCCATGCAGCTGCAAATTTTGCTGTTGGCAGAACAGCTCACTGAGAGAATATATGGTGGTTTTTTCCTCCTACCTTCTTTAAAAACCCGAGGACTTCTAATGCCTGAAGCCATGGCTTGAATAAGGCCAAGATGAGATAAAAGTAGTTTCATTTCATATTAAGCTTCTACCTACTAGCAGTTCCATAACAGGAAGCACAGAACATATTTGCTAGGAAAAAAAAAAAAAGGTTTTTAAAGAGATGATTCACCCCGATGTGGACAGATCCAGAACCAGATAATAACCAAGGCTGTGTTATTCACAGATTGTCAATGAAAAGATTCACCTTACCAGCACAGGTCATAAAACTTTCAATGCTTATTGAAATCAGTTAAACAATGGACAATCTGCCACAACCTTTACTAAATGCTTGTTATGGTTGATTTTTCTATCTGAAACGAAAAAGGAAGGAATTAGTTATATTGCGGCTGAAAAGATCTACCTTTGTGTAGAAACAAGAGAATAGGGAAAAACACTGTAATATGAGTAAAGTAAACAGAACAACTTCCCTTGAGGACAGGAAGAAGGGCCTGATCGTACAGAACACATCTCATCTATGTCCCCTAACATTTTCAATTATCTACATGCTGTGATCACAAAGAAAAACATTCAAGATATAATAAGCTCCTTTTAAACATATTTCGCCTTGTTGAAATGGAAAGTATTTCTTCATTAATTTCATGCTTGAAATTGTCTGGCATTTTCCCAAGGTCAAAACAGGAAGGTTTACTGAAAAGTTGCATTTTTTCCATATTATTGGTTTTTACCTTACAATGAATAAGCACTATCAGTAGGATTTCTTTTTATCTTAATATAATATTCCTTTGAAACATCCTAGTAATTTTTTTCCTTTCTATGCCTTTTCACTTTATCAGCTTCCTAGCATGCAATTTTCTACTTCCAGAACTAGAATTCATCAGTATCAGCTTCACTATCTTCTTGCATTATGCATATGAAATACGTGAAAATGCATTAATGAATTTTAATAAAAAGTACATAGACTATACCTAGAATGTACTCGGATATGTTTCTTTTTTATGACTACTCATAGTCAGATTACTGCAGCCGCTGATGCGGCGTCAATGATTTCAAACTTCTCATCTGTCCTGAACATCAAACAGACACAAGAGGAGGGAAAGCGGCTTTCCTTTTGTCCACGTCTGATTGATATATAGCCTCTATAACACATGTGCTGAAAAATTCCTCCTCTGATGAAATCCAAGAGGGAATTATTTCTGTATCTTGTCCCATGGCATTGTTTGCCTTTTACCCATAGTTCATAATGTACTTCCCAACATCTTTGTGAACATTCATTCAGAAACTCACCATTCATAGAATTAGCTGGAGCTGTATTCATGCAAAGGTATTTGCACAAAACCAGTAGCTCCTAATGACTAAATCTTATTTACCTCGTGCCTCAGAGGCAGCTCAGTCACCAAGCAGCACAAAGTAGAAATGCACTTAGTAGGAGCATGCTGCAAATGGCACAAGGGTTAAACAGAGAGTACAGGCGGAGCACAAACACTTCAGATACAAAATGAGTTTGTATGAGCCATCTGAGAGGGAGGAACTGCTGAATTAGCTTGTAAGATCTCACCAGTTTGCACAGGCTTTTAAGACAAGGATTAAATTCCCAAGTAAATGATTCATTAGCTCTGCATATGATAACAGTGCCATGGAGCAGAGAGGAAAGGGAGAATTCCCAGTAAAATCTACCCTTGCCTCTACTACACCTAAAATGGAAAATGAGTGGGATGTTTGGGAGGTGTTTCTTACAGGCTGAGTAAGCAGGAAATAGATTTTGCAGCTTTTTTATATTTCTGGAGTTTGATTGCCTAGGTGTGCTGTGGCCTGTAGGTACTTGCAAGTGCATGCAAACATCTTACAGGTGAATGTCAAGAGGATGGGGCCAGACCCTTCAGTGGTGCCCAGAGACAGCACAATGGGCACAAACTGAAACACAGAAAGTTCCATCTGAATATGAGTAAAAACTTATTTTCTTTGAGGGTGACAGAGCCCTGGACAGGCTGCCCGGAGCGGCTGTGGTTTGTCCATCTCTGGGGACATTGCAAACCTGCCTGGTGTCACCTTGTGCCACTGCTCTGGTGACCCTGCTTTAGCAGGGCTGGGGCTGGGGCATCTCCAGAGGCTCCTTCCGACCCCAGCCAGTCTGGGATCCTGTGAAAATGATAACAACTTGGGTTTACAGCCTGCAGGTAAGATGGTGGCATTTTTGGGGTCACAAGTAGTTGTCCATCCAAATAATTACAATAGTCCGCTCTCACTGGTTTATATATTTACTCTTCCCTGCAAAAAGTATTGATTTAATGGTCTAGAGGGATTGGAAAAGCCCTAGAGGGATTGGAAAACTGTTCCTTCTGCCCTTGACAGTATCAAGAGTTTCCAACACCTTGCACGTGCCCTGCTCACACCAATCCAATCCTTCTACAGTCTAGAAGAGAGTTTGGCAAGGTCAAAGCATCTTTTTTTCCCAGTTCACATTTCCCCACAGGAGTCATTTCCTATCTAAACAGGTAACAGGTTTAAGAAAATGGTGCATTTTTATAGACTGGCAGAGGAAAAATGAAATTTAAAAAAATCCTCTGGACTGGAAGATTCTTGCATTTTTTAAAAAATTTTATTTGTGACTGTTACAAAAGCCAATGTTGTCTGAAATTCGGTGTGAGGAAAAGGTATGGTTTTAAACTTTGTAAATGGGGTAAAAGACCGTTTCTTTCAGAGAAGCAGGTATTTACCTACAGCTAAAATAGTAGTTAACCTTTAAAATGGAGAAAACTGCCCTGGAAAAGAGTTTTCTGACACAATAAGGAGGAGAGTTATGAGAAAAAGAAGCAGAAAGCTCTGTTCACAGTCTTTTTGCCTAACCTTAAGAGCCAATTGATATTATGGTCCTGTCCCTGTAGTTAATTGTACAGGAACAAAACCTAATGATTCTGGGTTCTAAGAAAATGAAACTCAAAAGTCTCTGGAGCTCTCATCAGGGTGGGGCTTTAGGGATTTAACTATTCCTGACACTGCTTCAAAATCAATATGGAAATCATGTTCTTCTTCCTTCTCTTTTTGTCCTGACTAAAAAGAAAAGAATTGAACCATGTTTCTTGTAGAGATAAGGAAGAAATTTGAATCTGTGGAAGTGTTCTAGTGCATAAATCAACACATGAAAATACAGCTTATGAAGAATGAATGAGCATAAAGATCTGCTGGAGAAAATAAAACACAGCAGAGGATTCACAGATTAGATGTTGATGGATACTCCCAGATGAATCACAGGGGAAACACAAACTGCTAAAATTCTTCGTCCTTATGTGCTACAGCTCATAGTCTCAAAGTCTTTGAAATGCCTTGTATTACTATTTTTTCAAGTTCTGTTTCAGAAATACAAATTGATCTATAGTACTGGGCAATGGAGAAGCATACAGACAAACCCACACCAAGATAAATGATTTAGAATTTAAAGGGAGTGTTCTTATTCACCTTAGTCCTCACTTGAAAAATGAGGCACAGTCGGGCTGAGAGTTCTGGCAGTGCTGTGAGCAGCCATGACCTCCTGCTGTCCTGTACCCAGAGCCAAATAAAAAACTTTATGACCTGGATTGTGTAGCAGGTAATATGAGCCCCTAAAGCCTTTGGAAGCTGTTTGCTTGCTTGTTTCTGGGATGTTACTGATGCTCAGGATTGGCTTGTGCTTGGTGCCGCAGAGACCAAATTCCCACCTACTCAAACCAAAAGCTGATGTTACTGCCGACTGCCCGAAAGAGGGAAAAGGTACCTAAACTGTTGGCTTCTAACAAAAGATATCGTCTCAAATATATTCTCAAAGAAATACCAACCCAAAGGCTTATTTATGAAGCTGTATATAATGTCCAAATTGTTCCTTTTCCAGGAAGGATGTTGTATAAACTTAACCTTTTACAGTGTAGATTATTTGACTAATTTTCTATTCAATTTAGAAGTTTATCCTTCCAAAGTGGAGGTTTTTGTCTCTTGTTTGATGCCAGCAGCACTATTTACAGCACTGATGGATGACAGTTACTTAACCTGCGCTTGAATTTATAAAGGCAGTTGTTTCTTCCAACGCTCTGGGATTAGTCTGGCTTCACACAAGTGTAAATCTCACAAACACATGCATAAATGCTTTCTTGATATTGTAAAATATAACAACTGCACTATTGTTGTCTGTAGCAATTCAAATTGTTGAAAGCAGTAGAATGTAAACCAAAATATTTTCTGAAAATGCTTTGGTGTGTTATTTGTTTGTTTACGGCTTAGCTCTTGGGGGAATGTGCAGCTGATCTCCTCTGCATCTAAATGTTCTCCTCTTATATAAGTGTTGTTCCACTGGTTGCAGAAAATGCTCAGATCTCTACAGGCACACAAAAGAGTAAGGCCAGGAATTCTTATTCAGCATATAAAAGTGTTTCTACCACAGCAAAGGATGCTTCTCTTTTAGGAAAACTATTTGCATTAATTCCAAACTGAATTTAGAGTATTGGTTTATTAAACGTGGTCCTGGTGTTCTTCTTTTTACCAATGGAGTAAACTGCAAATATTTCTAAAGAAGCAGTGGAATTGCACTGGTGAGCTAAACAGAGAACGAGGGCAAGAAAATTGTCAATATAATTCCAGATTATAAACACAGAGCTTCCTAAGGCTCTTAACTAAATCAAAACATTGGATGGGGATTCAATAATTAATTTCTGCAACACAAACAGTCAAGTGTTAAATGTGTTCTGTGAAAGAATAGAGCCTGTATTTATCTTACTTTAGAGAATCACAGAATCCCACAATGATTTGGGTTGGAAGAGACCATCCAGTGCCACCCCTGCCATGGGCAGAGACACCTTCCACTGTGCCAGGCTGCTCCAAGCCCCAATGTCCAACCTGGCCTTGGGCACTGCCAGGGATCCAGGGGCAGCCACAGCTTCTCTGGGCACCTGTGCCAGGGCCTGCCCACCCTCACAGGGAGGGATTCCTTCCTAATATCTAATCTAAACTCACTCTCTCTCAGTGTGAAGCCCTTCCCCTTGTCCTGTCACCCCAGTTCCTGATGAATTCTCCCTCTCCAGTTTCCCTGGAGCCCCTTCAGAGCCTGGAAGGAGCTGTGAGGTCTCCACACAACCTTCTTTTGTCCAGGTTGGACATTCCCAGCTCTCCCAGCCTGGCTCCATGGGGGAGCTGCTCCAGCCCCCTCAGCAGCTCCACGGCCTCGATGGACTCACTCCAACATTTCCGTGTTCTCCTTATGTTGGGGACATCAGGACTGGACACAGAGCTCCAGGTGGGGTCTCACAGGAGCAGAGGAGAGGGGGAGAATCCCCTCCCTTGACTTGGTGGTCACAGTGTTACGGATGAGCCCAGGACTCCATTGGTTTCCAGGCTGGGAGCACTCCGGGCCAGCTCACGGGGGGTTTTTCCTCACCCAGCACCCCCAAATGCTTCTCCCAGGGCTGCTCTCAGTCCCGTTCTCTGCCTGTCCTTTCAGTGTATCTGGGATTGGCCCAGCCCTTGCACTTGGCTTTGTTGAACCCATGAGACTCCCACAGCCCTCCAGCCTGTCCAGGTCCTCTGTCACTCTTTCAGTCCTTCCTGAATGATAGGGATGTAGGAATTACACAAGGTGGGGGAACAAACTTGGAAACAAAACGTATAAAACTGGGCAGGTCACCTGGTCATGTGCCTTGTAATATATCCATTGGAGAGTTACATACTTTGTATGCAACTAGACCTATTCTGAAGCTCAGACTATACTAAAAATTCTGAAAGAGATACTTAACCCCCCTACAGAGTCAAAATATGAGCTTTTATAAGCAGCTGTAAATAGAATGAAGCTCTACATATTTACTATTGTAAAATATGTGCATTGAAAATGCATTATTATAATTTTTTTTGCCTCTGAATTCCTCTCATTATCACTTCCAACACCTCTGTAGAAGAGGTCTGAGAGAGAAAAATAAAAAGGATTGTGGAAAATTCCAAATGGGATATAAACACCAGAGGGAGATAAAATGGTATTAATAATGTCATGTAATAATCATCTACACTGTAGATTTTAGTTATAACACTACAAGTACTGACACAGAGTAGGAGGGACTGAGACTTTATGCACCCAGCAGAGGCTGGGACGGGAACTGCAGACGAGGGACATATTTTACAGCCAAGAGAAGTGATACGTGACATATCCTCCCAAGCATTAACTATGGGCAGGGTTACTCTGCCTTTTTCTTCCATTTTTTTAAATGGAAAATGAGTGTTAACATATTTGGGAGCAGCGTAAGCAATGCAGGCCAGTTGAAATAAAGAGGCACAATAATTTAATTGAAATTAGCATAAAGGTTATTACTTATCTTCTAGGTATTTTTCAGATGGAGGTTGATTAGCCAATAATTTCAGATTATTAGCCACAGCATAGTAACCGTGCTTAAGACCACATTGTCCTGGCTGCTGTTCTGCTCCAAGTTTAGGATAATGAAGGCCTACATGAACGCTACAGGTTTTTCATAGGAAGCTTGCTCAGGAAGGAACAGAATGAAACATGGCTCTACAGATCTAGAAATAAAGCCAAGATTAACTGGCTTTCCAATCCATATGCCCAACAGATGTGATGCTGCTTTTCTCCAAATTTTTTGTGTAACGAACAATGCTGAGCAATTAACAGGGGTTCCATTTTGTCCAGAATAAAGTTAACATTTGCTCTTAATGTCTTGGCCAAGATGATTTCTGTTTGATTGCAGCACACGCCAGGTCTGCAATGGTGACAGGAAAAAACACCAGTGCACCTCTGCAGTGTGCCTTGCTTCTCCTAAATCGAGATTAGGTGTTAAACATACTCCAGTATTTTGTAGATAATAAAAATATGTTCCATTAAATGAAAGGTGTAAGGATAAATGAGGTAATTTATATCATACTTATGGACAGCGGCAGTGCACAAGACAAATCTGTTGACTGTGCGCAGTTACAAAATCTTGCCCTTCCAAACTGCCAGCTTGAATACAGTTCATGGTACAACAAAACAGGCATTTTTGCCATCTGATATTTGGCAGTGGCCAGTGTGAAGGAACCCCCAACTTCAGTTCCTGAGGGAAATGTGTATATCTCACCAACATATTGCAGGAGCAAGCTAATCAGCATATTCATAAACAGTCTCACTGAAAACAAGGCACCAGCTACACAACACCAGGGCTTGCCCTTCCCATCTCACAGCATGTAAGTAGTGGGAGAAAAGCGACAAGATAGTTGGAAGTGCTCTTTCACCAGGATAAAGTGCTCACTTTGTGCTGCTGGTGCACTGAGCTGTACAAGGCTGTCCTGTGCCATGGGTCCCTAAGGGAGTGAGAAACCCACAGCCACCAACATGTGTAGGTACATTAATCTCTGAGCTTCACTGGGGTGCTACAGCCTGTGCTGGTTCTTGATGGGCTTCACACAAGCTCACAGAGTTGCTGTGCCACACGTGTTGAACAACTTCCTTTGCCCTTGAACCAGGTAAAATCGGGTCAATGACAGAGCAGAGAAATAGTGAATATCCAAATGTCACAGTGAAACATAGGGTTTTCTTTTAGACACTTAAATGTAGAGATTTTAGATGGAAGTTAGTTTTGTTAAAATTAACTAGAATAGAAAAAGACGCAGAACTTAGCTAGAAAGAAATTAATGATTAAATGCAGAGTAGCCCTTTGATTATTTGATATTTACTCAGCTGTGCTTAGAATAGACAATTAATAATCTTAAGAAAAGAGGTTCAATGGAGAGCCTAGACAGTTACAAATTTTGCCCAGATGCAACCTACTCAGAAGCAATAGAAGGGAGCATTGGGAGTTTTCCAGGGTCAAATGTAATGTCAAAAATCAATGAAGTAAGGTCACACTGATGAAGAGTCATATTACTTCCTCAAAAGCAGCCCTCAGACTCAAATTAACGACCACTGACCCAATTCCATTGCAGGAACTGCGTATGCCTAATGACTTTTTGTTAATTTCCATACGAAGCGGGGAATGGGAGGCGCTTCTGCTATGAATATGTATCTGTATTTTAAATATGCTTTATTGTTATAGATAAATAAGTTCTGTGTTGCATTGTTATTTTGGAGCTGTACACTTGGGAGCTATCCCTGCAGCTCTCCGGTGCTGAAATAAACATACACTTTCTAACCTTAACAAGTTAGAGAGTCTTTGTCCGTCTCAGGTGGATATTGATATTAGATCTATATCTGCGTTTTAATAACTCAACAGAAGCAGAAATCTCCCTGCCATGGGACTCCTCGCCACACTTTTCTTTTAAGTGGTTCACAAACAAACAAAGCCCCAAACCCACACCTCCCCTATCCCCCCTAACCATCTCCACCAGGCAGGTGGAGGCAGACGTAGATGTTCCTCTGACTTGAGGAATATCTCAATCTTGATATCTCAAGTATCTCAAATTTGAAGAATCTCTCTCCTTTTGATTTCCTGGCAAGAGCTCAAACACTGTGTCATAAGTTTCAAACAAATGCTCAGACACACAGAATAGAGCTACCCTCTTGATTACTTCTGTTTTCTGCTCACCCTAAACCTGACACTTGGGTGTGCTTGAGGTTTGAGTCCCCTTGTCACAGGGTCACCTCAGGGTGGCGGTCAGTCCTCCTCTCTTGCCAGGCCCACGGACATCCACGCCCAGGGGTGGTCTGCAGCAACAGTGGTTTCACCCCACTGAAACCACAGCAGAAAAAGTAGAAAAGCAGGTTTCCAGAAGAAATTAATAACTCACACGAGAGCACTGGGCTTCATCTTAACGGCTCCTGAAGGGAAATATGTTACATAGTGAAGCGGGTCAGCCCCTTGGGCTGCCTCCGCCTCCCAGGCTGGTGCCAGCTCCTCAGAGGGAGGAGCCTTGCCTTGGGAGGTCCGTGGGGTTTGAGTTTCTGGAATCCGCCCCTGTAAGGCGTGCCCAGGGCTCGGGATCCACCCCCCTTCCCGAACCTTCTCTACCGTTATGTATGTCATTGGTTAGTTTGAACTGTACCCCTCCCTCCTATGTTACTATTGGTTTATGCATTGTATCCCCTCCTACTGTGCTTTCCCTGATTGGTTGTCCCTGTCCCCTCTTAAGTGGCTGTCAGGGGGGCAGGGTGGGCTTTTCCCCTCCTGTTCTTTCGGGGGCAGGATGGGGCTTTCTCCTCCCCACTCTCCATCCCGAACACCTCTACCCTTTCCCCTAAATAAAGGAGAGCAAGGGGAGGAATCTCCCTTATGCAAGCTCTTTGTCTCGTCGTCGTCTTCAATTACTATTCGATTACAACAACATAGAGCCCATATACTGTTGCCTCTCTGGGGACAACCCTGAGACTTTTTTTGTTCCCAAGGAAATTAAAGCACATTGAGGATAAGCGGATATCCTGCTCTGAATCTGGATAACCCCAAAAATGCCCTTGATATGAAGAATTAGAAAGCAGTCTTGGATCCAACAACTCCAATATAGCCATGAATCCCTGCACCCTTTCAAGAGAAACTTGACCCAGCAGCAGCTGCACAGATAAGAACAAACGCTTTCTTCACCTCTTTACCCTAAATAAGTGCACAAAATTCACTGCCAAATTGGGACTATTTCAATGCTAATTGGGACAGCAGGTGATTTCATTTCCTCTCTGATTTTTCCTTGAAAAAGAAATAAAAAGAGTTGCAGTAATCCAAGCCTTTTTTGTTATTGAAATGCTTGATTTTATTGTAACTCTTGTTCCATATGGTATCGCTGCTTCTTGTGATAGCTAATGAAATTTCTGAAATTGAAGGAAATTACAGGAAAAAATATCCTCCACATCCTACAGCCATGTCACTTTAAAATTAATTTAGTGAACCAATGGAAATTTAAAAGGTGAAAGTATTTAAAGTTGCTATAAATCAAATACTTTTCACTTGCACTGTAATTTTTAATCTATTCTCTAGTTAATTGTTTAGTACACCTTGGCTTATGTGAAAATAACATAAAAATATAAAACATAAACCATGCAAATTTCGGTTTTCTAGTGGAATTTTTGTTGCATTCTGCAAACACAAATTGCACTTTTACAACTTACATAAAGAGAGAAGATGGTTGCATCGAATAATTTAAGACCTCACTCTGGTCTTCCACAGTCTTCTCCTTTGCCACAGAAACTCTGTAGCCCCAGGAATCATTGTGAAGTGGAAAACCTCTGTGCTATGGATCAGCTTGGAGTCTCTCATGCTGCAATTCGATCTATTAGTATCCATCTGTAGTACCAATAAATAATGAAGGTTTGTGTATCTCAGCACAGAAAGAGTGATTACAGTCATTTGGCTGAATGAAGTAAACCCAGATATGCCAAGGGTTTGTTCCTGGTTCATTATCAAATTAGCAAGGATCCTACAGAGATTATCCTGAATCTGGTCTTCTTAAAAATTCTTATTATTGAGTAGAATGCTGGAAAATGTATTCATAAAATACCCAGACAATACTAAGCTGGGGGCCCTTGTGAGTACTTTGGAAAACTTACAAAAACCAGAAAAGCAATTGAAAATCCAAAATATAGCATGTGATAAAATGTAAGGTACTCTGCTAAAAAAAGAGAAAATACTACAAAATGTGGGAGCCAGCCTTTTTTCCCAGGAAATTAGTAATAGGATAAGGGGAAACACCCTCAGGTTGTGCCAGGAAGGTCCAGGTTATTAGAAAAAATATTTTCACTGAAAGAAAGGCATTGGAACAGGCTGCCCAGGGTAGTGGTGGAGTCACCATCCCTGGGAGTGTTGAAAAATTGACTGAATATGGTGCTAAGAGATGTGGTTCACTGGGTATGCTGAGATTTGCTCAAAGGTTGGACTCCATCTTGGAGGTCTTTTCCATTATATGATTTTATGAAAACAAATAATTGAGTAGAAATACGGTAACATACAACACATTTCCAAAATGTCTACATAATAATTTTTGGAAATCCACTGCGATCTCTAAAAATGTATAACAAGAACTTTTTATGTATACAACAAAATAGCTACATCACTTTCCAGAGGGCTGCTAAGATCCCAGTCATAGCCCCCAAAGAGAGAGAAATAAATTAAAAATAAAATAACTGTTTAAACCCTTTCCAAAACAGCAAGCAGATAAAAAAATAGTATAAGAAATTCCTTAATAGGAAAGGTTGCACAGTTGGATTTCATTGGAGAACATAAGATTTTCAATAACACATGAAATGTTATTCAGAAACAGGAGGTGAACAATTGCTTGCTTAGGAAAAACAAGCTTTGTTTGGGGCAAAGAAGTCTGAACAGGAGCTGCGTCCCAGTGCCACATTTCTGCCAACGCAGAACTGTAAATCTGAGTGCCGCACTGGTGCGGAGTGACCTGGCACAGCCTGCTCTGCTCCCGCTCTGCTGGCATCCATCCACACTCTCCTATTTCCTACTGCCCCTGCAAGCATTGTGGGAACTGCAGGCATGTAGTGAGATCCCCCTTGCCGTGAGAGAGGCCTGTGTGTCCAGCTTGCACCATTCCTCTCTAGCTCAAAACAAGCAGGAATCCATAAACAACGATAATAAGAGGCTTGCAGCCGTTGTTATTGCAAGATGTTGTTCTAACTATGGGTAACCAATGACATTGTGAAGTAGTGAATTGAAAGCCAATGGAAGTGTGACATAAATGTTAGAAATAGCATAAAAGAGGCCTTGTAAAATAAAGGGTTAGTTCCTTTTCTCTGACCAAGAAGCTGTTGTAGTGAACTTTTTACCTGGCGTGACCGTCTCAGTTGCGACAAGCATTTGCCAGCACTGACAGCTTTTTCATAAAATCACAGCATTGCCAAGGTTGGAAGAGACTTTTAAGATCAAGTTCAACCGTCAACCCAGCACCACCGCTGTGGCCACCACTATACCATCTCCTGAAGTACCATATCACTTCTAGGCGTAGAGACTCCACCACTGCCTTGGGCAGCCCCTTGCAATGCCTGACCACCCTTCCTGTGAAGAAGTTTTACTTCATATTCAACCTAAATCTTCCCTGGCACCTCTTGAGGCCACCTCCTCTTGTCCTGACATTTGTTCCCTGGGAGCAGAGCCTGACCCCACCCTGGCAGCCCACTCCTGTCAAGAGCTGTGCAGAGCCAGAAGGTCTCCCCTGAGCCTCCTTTTCTCCAGACTGGTTTTGTGGGCACTTTCAGTGCCTGGACATGCTTTAGAATAGGAAAGTCTTGGTCTATTGGTGTTTCCCAATACACAGATTTATAGTATTAACAGTTATTGCACTATCCCCACTCAATAGTTCCTGAAAAGTAAAGAAACATTATCATCAAGGAAAATAGGGGACTGTCAGCAAAAGAATTGGGTTTAACTATATTTTATGCAAGGCAAGTTTGCTACAAGTTGATACAAGAATAGGAAATAAAAGAAAATATAAAGCGCTAATTGTAACTGTGCTGTGTTCCATAAAGGATCAGTCATGTAGTGGACGGTACAGTATGCAAGGGGAATTATTCTGAAGTGCCAGAGTGGAGCTGTAGTCTAGAGCTGTAGTCAAGGATGTTATTTTCACTGAAAATGTCAAATATGAAGTAGAAACTGCCAGTTTCAACATTTCAGTAGATTTACCATGCCTAGATAAAATGTTTCATTTCAGTGATATTAAAATTATTTCAAGATTATTTTTTAATCAACTGTAATTTTATTTAGACTGGTGTTTTTCTAAAACTGACATATTTAGACTCAGAGACACCAAGGAGATGTCATTTTAATTACAGAGAAATTGGGTAATTGAAAGTAATATAATGTACATTTTTATCCTCTTAGGATTAAAAGTAAGGAAAGGCACATATCTGTGTAAATTTTTATTCCTATTAAGATTCTAGGCTTATTTGAATCTGTTCTGTTGTTATTAAGATTCTGAGTTATCACTTCATCTCACACTCAGGAAGAGGAGGGGAAAAAATTATGTATATTCATACAAAAGCAGTGTTCATAAAGAAATTGCTACTTGTCCCTGAAACCATGGGATTCTTTGTGTCTGAGGTCACAGAAAGAGGATCAGTCAGCCCTGTCCATGACACAGGTACTCATGGCGTCCCTCCTGCTGGTCTTGCCCTTGCAGAGCAAACAGTTGTTCATGTGGGATTTGAGGGAAACCTCACAACACAAAACTTCATTTGCATGAAGTGTTTTTCTCCTCAGCTCGTACTTGGGTTATGTCGTTGCATCTTCTGGTACATTGTTCAGTAATTACTTGAAGCATGACCATGCAAAGTGCTAATTTTGTTTACATCATTGAGGCAGACTGAAGGGCTTTCTTGGCAGCTCATAGCCATCATACAACTCCTGGAAATAAAGCCATATTATAAACCCTATAAGGATTAATCCTCATAAAGGATTATTTCAGGTGACCACACTGAGAAGAGGTGACTCTTTAAAAGCTGATGTCCTCAATGGGAAGAAAAACAGAAGGAAAAATATCTCTTTCAAGCGGGAGAATTGTTTATCAGGAAACAGCATTTCCAGACTTTCCGTGGGTCCTTATAAACTGCATTTGTGGCATTTTGCAGTCAGGAATTCAGGCGTGCCTGTAACTCAGGGGTGGTCGCTGCCCTGGCAGCTGGACATGGTGGACAAACTTCCAGGGGACGCATTGACACAATTGGAATGTGCTGCCAGGAGAGAGCAAAAGCTGAGCATGGATAAGCAGCAGCCATCCCCAGGTGAGGGGTACAGCATTCCCAGCGCCCTGCTCTCAGGAGCAGAGCCGTTTGGGAGTGCTGGAGTGGCTGTGATCCCTAACAGGATTCCTGTCACGCTGCAAGCAGAGGGGATTGATCTGCCATTAAACATTTACAAGGCTTACAAGTGAGCTGTACAAGAGGAAATGTGAAAGCACCAGAGATGTGCTGAAGATTCCAGGAACATCCCGCCTTAGATCTTCAATGATAATATCTTGGGAAAGTGGAACTGAAACGCTATTTTAAGGGTCTATGTACCTTATATAATCTTCAGACATTTTTAATCAAAATATTTTTCTCCTGTATTTGTTCACCCAAAAACTGGAATGCAAATGGTTTTGCGTAGCGGACAAGACCTGGCATCTCCATTTGTGCTCTGATCTCATTTTCGTGGGGAACTAAGCCTACTCCCTGTAGGTTTTTTATGTCCTTTTACATTTACACTGTATCAGAATAAATACTTTCTTTTTTCTAGCGAGCATTACGGGATATCAACTATGTGAGTTACCAGTATGTACCTGACCTTATGTTGTTTGGGAAGTGGCTTTAGGGATTTTAAGAACAAAATGTGTTTTAAGAGTCTCATATGGCCATTGCCAATTGCACTTGTTTAAACATAGAGAACAACCCCTCCCAGCCTCAGTTTTCCCATCTGGAAAAAGATGAGTATTGAGACATTTATGGAAGTCATAATACCTGTGTCTGTAAAATATTATTGAAAGCACAATTCTCTGCCACTCTGCAATCAGAAACATCTGCATTGGGAATTTAATTAATGCCTTTCTTCAACACAAGAAGAGTGGGATTTTATAAGCTGCTGCTCAGAAACAACAGAACCTGGTTAAAGAAAATCAGGAAAATTTGGTGAGGAACCTATTCACCACTCTTTTTCCCTTTACTTTGCTCTCTAGAATTCAAGACTCTATGATATTACATCTCAGTGCCTCAAAGGCAAACTTGGGGTTGCTAGTATCTTCCTTCTCTCTTCAGCCACTCATGATCACTGTTTATTAGCATAACAGACCGTGTACCAGTGGAAATTCCATACCCTGCATCCCAACCACACTGCAAAATGTACTTTCTTGTTGTGGGACAACAAAATACAGAGACCTAGAGCCTCTGTCTAGGGAACGGCAAGAACAGAGCTGATCACTTTGCTCTCATTGAAAGACAGCACAGCTGCCTGTAGAGGGAATCTCCTGAGGGAAGCATGGCTGGAACCAGGTGGGAGGAATAAGGAGTTTCCCCAGGGCACTTACAGAGAGCTATGCTTGGGCAGGGTGTTGCTTTAAAGGACCATGTGTTTTGGGGAAAGAAGAATGGCATTCAGGCAGATGACAGAAAAACGATGTTTAGGATGCGATTTTAAATGCCTTTTCCAGCATCATATTCTTTCTACAGAAATAATTTTAAATGGGGATACCCTTTGATCTGTGTAGTGTAAAGGTTCCATTTCCCTTGTGATTTTAAAGGACCTCATTTCACTTCCATGCAGCAGTGGAGCCTCACTAGCTCCAAGCAGTCATTGCTGCCCCTAACAGTCATAGTTTCTGTTCTCCTTGAGATGGTCCAGTGGCAATTATCTGTGTCTCTGTGCAGATATTCTTGGGGCTCTGAGCTGCACTCCAATCATGAGACAGGAATATGGCCCTGCCAGCCTAATTTCTTAGTGATAGGTAATAACCATGGCATCATAGGATGATCTAAGCCACATATTAATAACTACTTCAAAATGTGCCAATAATCAAAGTTGACAAGATTCAAATATATTTAGTTTCATAGGCAAGTAGGCAATATTACTTACACATGCCTTGATCATTTTTGGGAAGGTGCAGATGGATATGGATGGATCACTTGGTTTAAACTTCTCAAAGTGCTGACAGCAGCAAAGGTATTCCCAGCAGCAGAGTTCAGGTTAGGCAGCATGCCTGACATTGTTATATTTTTATAATTGTGTACATTACCATTTTTAACTGCAGCTGTAGCTGTCGTAGCTAAATTGCCCAGAACAAAAGTGAATCCTTCAAATAGATGGTGCAAGACAGACAGAATAAGAAGACTGCAGTAAATCCCTTTGCCTGCTGGAGCCCTTTTGGTTTCTACCTACCCTTTATTGCAGCAGGCCTTTAACCTCAGGCCATGTCAAGGCAAATGGGACTGCTTGGCATTTTGTTTGTTGGCCAAACACTCACACCCATACGTGGGACACTTCTGTGACAAGTTTATTGACATGATAAGAAAAAAATGTTGGATGTTTTAGGGCTTTTAACTTCTCTTTCTATATAACACAAGTACAAACAGAAGTACTGGCAAAAATCAGAAGCACCGCAGACCTGTGCAAAAGATCATAAACCAGTAAAGTTTCTAATACATTAGAGGAATTAGTTTGCCCAAATCTTACCTTAATCAAGATAAATCAATGAGTAGAAACATTGTATGGAAATGCACCCCTCTGCAAACCCTAAGCATTTAAAATGTGCCAAAGAGAATGATTAACATTAAAGATGGAGTAATTTTAATTTAAGGTAGAATTTGGTCTTCTACATTCAGCATCTGCTTCAGTAAGGAGTAAATATGCAAAGTGTCTGTAATTCTCTTTCTCCTTTCTATCTCCCACCTGGCTTTTGACTTAAGTGATTAAAGACAATCAAAAATAGGTATAAAAAATTGCAAATGCTCACTTTTGTTTTAATCTATACCCAGACATTTGAATATCTAACTTCTCCCTGAGGCGTCTTTACAAGGATGAGCCATCAAAATCCTTTCAATAGCTCCAATAAAGCAGTATTCTTCTAAATCCAAGTTTGGAAGCACGACTAATGAAGTAAACAAAGATTAGTTTAGAAAAGGCAGGGGAATGAGGAGTGAAGAACGTTTGTTCTGTACCTGCTGGAGTTATGCAAATTTGCCGTGAGCCACTGGAGGCCTCGCCTGGGAGGTGTCCTCAATAATGAGGCAGAAGTTGGTGTTTACACCAACATCAAAGAAAGGCAACTTTCTAGGCTTACCAAGTGTCTAACAAACATACTCAGCACACTGATACTGTACAAGGTTATTTTGAGCCTTAGTGTTCCAGCCCCTCTGATACTGTTGGCAAGCAGTGGTGATGCTGAATAATGATACGCAAAAGCAAAGTTACCCAACATTGATGAAAAAACAGCAGCTGAAATGTTCTTATCCTGAATGGACACAGACACTAAAAAAAATTAACCTAAAAGGGCCTATTTATTTATTTGCAGTAGGCATAAATAATTGTATATCTATATTTAGATTTTTGTAGCATGTGTAATAGTTGTAATTTAACGATACACTAAAATACGTACACTGAGGACAAAAAATACCATTAGTGAGTGCTGCTGAGAATCCTATTTCTCTGTAAGTAAATTAAAACCAAGGTCTGTCAGGAAAGGTAACAGTCCCAAGAGGTTAGAGCATCCTATTTACTATATTTAGAGATTTTAACAGAAAAACATTAGTAGATGCAAATTATTTTTATATCAAGAGCTAGCAGTATAATCACCATTATTAAAAATGGTAACATGGACCCTAAGTTTCATGACATCTAATGTAAGTCTACTCTGTGAGAGCTCAATACAGAGCCCACTGAAGTAAATGAGAAGACAGAAAATAAATCCACAAACCACAAAAATTTGAACTGGTATTTTTAGCCCTCTGTTCTTAAAACGGATTTAAAACTATATATTTGAGTAAATTATTCACAGTCAATGTCTGATCAATTTGAATTCTTTTCACTCACAGCATGTCCAGTAGCAGATTATTTTTGGTAGCTTATTCAATGGTTGAATGCAGTGAGAATATTTCCCTTGTATTTTGTACTGGGTATAATTCATTGTATCTACTTGAGACCATACCCAGAGTGCCACTTAGCTGGGATCACTGCATGAATCTCCTTTGATTGGATTAACAGAAGTGGGATAAGCAAGCAGATGTATAGATGAGCTGAATCACACAGGAAATGTGCTCGTACGTCCACTTCAAACTGTTTCTCTGGCTTCAGAGAGAAAATAATTTAAATTCATATACTTATTTTCTGGAACTGTGCAAAGAAATGGGTACAATGTTCACCTGCTTTACTCACAAAAGTAAGGTTAGTCAATAAACCAAAAAAAAGAAGTTACAACATCTGAAACCCTCAATGGAGATGATACCATAACATTCCCATTGCACACTGTGAGCCTGGAAAGATTCCTTATGCGTTCGGCATCAAATTGTTCTGGAAGAATTGGATCAATAAAAAGCTACCGAGGCCAGAAATCCAGATGGTGTTGGTTTCAGCCAGCTAAAATTAGCTTCATTGGGTTTGGCTCACTTGTCTATTCCTGTTGATCTGTAAGAATTTATGGAGAACTGGACAAGAGCCAAAGCCATACCCCATTCATTATTGGATGTGACTCCAGTTTTTCCTGTTAGAGGAGAGTATAGTAGATGATCTTTTTTATCTGAAGTATACAAGAAATTTGATTTTAACCAGCAGCTTGATTTTCTGTGGTGAAAATTGTGTATCTGTTTGTTAATCAATTTTCAGTACACAAATGTTAAATTTTTAACTTATCAAACAAAACCTCAGATGACTTTAACAAAATAACTAATGACTTTTTGATTATCCTCTGGATATGTCAGTGTTGGTTGTTTCAGATATGATTCGTTTATTTATATATTCATTTTTTGTTATTTATATTTCAGCAGTGTCCCAGTACCTTAAGCTACATTATTAGCAAGGTTTATTATATAAAATTAGACAACGCAGCAAGTTGCAACTGAAATTCATTCTATCAATAAGTAAAATAGGTACTGATAAGTATAAGTAAAATACTTTCCTGTCTTATTTTACAAATATTGTCCTACTACTACGAAGTGATACAATATGCATCTACAAGATAAGTGAATGATAGGAAATTTTCTCTCAAAAAAAGGGTTGATGATGTTAAATAAAACACATTCCCAAAGGAAAGTGTCCTTATCCTAAATTAACCTGAGGAGAGATGGTTATTGCCCACTGACTGCTGGTGTATGACACAGTTTGTGAGGACTCTGGCAAGGCAGTGGAAAGACACGTTTGAAGTACAGCGAGCATGGGTTTTACCTTACACACCTATATTTAGTTCCAGCTGTCCTAGGTCAGAATCAAAGGCAAAAAGGCAGAACTAGAAATGCTCGAATTCTAAAGTGCAAGAATGTTGACTCAGAAAGGTCACTGCCAGTTAATCTGGATGTTTCCTCATTGCAATCTGAACTGTGGGTTGTTAGAAGGATTTCTCACTACTACTCACACCTCTTCTTAAGCAGTACCATGAGCTTAGTGAGAATTTGGCCAGAATGTCCTCTGGAAGCTCCCTGACAATAAGCAAACCTACCAGCCAGAAAAAGTAAGACAAGTGTCATCTTTGCCTCGTTCCATTTTGCATGGAACAACCAACTCACAAGAGTTTTGTTTTGAGGGAAGGACTTACAGAGTTGTTGACTTGTAATTTCTGAGTTAAAGTCCAACAACTTCTTAATGGTAGAGGCACATCCAATTTGATGTAAAATGGATAAAATGATACAAGGCATATTTTTACACTGAGAAAGGGAAAAAGAAAACTCTTCAAACTGCCATTAGGCTAAATGCATCAGACACATTAGCCTCAAATTGCAAAGCTGAGGTGTAACTTGTGGGCCATAGTGAAGTTCACTCAATTGTGTCCACCTCACATCACAATTATATCACCTGCATGTTCTGTGTGTACATCTATTTTATTATTCTGTAAATTCAACTTAGGGAGTGAATACAAAATTCAGGATGAGTTTAATGTAGCAAAAATCTGTTGGTGTAGGCAATTCTTTCAGCAGGTATGTGATATGACCAATTATCTTCATGTCTGTTATTAAAGTTAAAAATTCAAGCCCTGTGTTATGTCAGTGGATCTGTCCACAAAAAATATTTTAAATTAACTCAATATGCCAGGCCTTGTGCAGAGACTACAGAGAGGAGTGAAGAAGAAGATACACATAACTAGGGTTGTTTGAAGCTGAAATGAGAGAGACATCATTCTCTGCCTTCAATGTTGCTTTCCATTTATTATTATTTTGCTCTGCAGTAGAAAGTGACTACAGATGAATTTTTTAAACTGGTGCCTCTTGGAGTTTATCCCGCTGCATTTTCTCCGTGCAGTGCTGACACATGGTGGCAAACATTACCTTCTGTCACACTTCAGTGGAACTTTTGTCCTTTTTCCCCAGTGCCCAATTTACTGCGGAAAGCGGCACAGAACAGTCCTCTTCCTCCAAGGGCTCTGAGTGTCATTTCCCTGTTTCTATGCTTGATAGCTTCCCTGGTAGGAGGCACAAAGTATTTCCATCTTCTTTCATGTACATTTTCCTCCTATTTCATTATCATCTGCTAAATAGCATTGCAGCAAATACTTAAATGCATTGTCTGGGATAACAACGACGACACAGCTGAGAATGTGCTGAGATTGCTGCATATGCAGCAACTGTGTCATTGCTTCAGTGTGAGCTCGTCCTCCCCAGGTTTGTTTTGCCCTCTTTGTCTGTCTTGTCACCATACTTCTAGTTTGGCAGAGAACTTGTGTTTTATTAATTGGATTTCTGAAATATTTGTGCCTTCATGGAGACATTGAAGAGTTTCTCTTGCCATCAGGACTTGTGTGTTATTGCCTCAGTTCCCACCTGCCTTAGCATTGAGGCAATTACACACACACCTCTGATAAAAATTAACTGTTCTCCTCAGGTAAAAGGCTTGGATTTATCAAGCAAGGAAATTTACTTTAAATCCTCGTGCCTCTTATCACCCCACAAGCCCTGGCACAAAGATTACTCACAATAGCCAATTCTCAGCCCTTCCCAGGAGCTGCTCTCTGGAGGCAGGAGGAAGGTCTCATCTCCAAAGCAATTCCACCCTTTTCATGTAGGGTGATAATCCTACTCAGGTTTTCTTTACTTGGAAGTCTTACTTTTCTCCATTTGCTCTCAGTCAGCTTTCATGGCGAGGAATTACTTTTCTCATTATAATCACGAGCTTTTCTTCATAAGATATTGCAGAGCAAAGAGATGACTTTGAGCATGTCCTTCCCCCGTTTCCCCATCAGTTGGCATGGAGACACAACAGCTGCTACAAATCACAGGAAAGATGCTTAACGGGTACATTTTAGAGAAAAGTTCCTGCTAAAGAAACCACTAAATTTGCAATCATAGCCCTTGTTCTTGAGTGGCTGTAGCTAAGGCAAAATATATTTTGGAAGTGCATACCTAAGGTATGAGCAAGCTTGTGTTGAGAAACAACCCGGGGTGGGTCTGGAGCATTTCCATTCCGTGCACGAGGAGATTCTTGGCTTCATGGTCAGGGATGGAGCCCACACGGGTCGGGATCACGCGGATCCAGTGACACCGAGGTGCAGCCTCAGCTTTGAACTCCTCTGGCCTTCTGTGATTCTCCAGCACTCAAATATGTGAGAGCTTAGAGCTAAGCCCATTATATACAACTGTAATATTCACAATTTCTATGGCAGCCTCACTCAGGAAATCATTAGGTGACAGTACAATGTATTAATGTGTAATGTCTATGCAGTCCTGCATGCCAGAATCAGAACCAAGCACCCTCTCCTGCTTAGGAGCACGTGGAGCTGGGCCAAAGTGCACTGCCAATGCTCCCTGCGAGTGCCTTTCTGGATTGCTTTGGATTTAAGGATGGTATTTTTCCAGATAATTGCCTTATCAGACCATGTAACTTCCTTATCAGACCTTACATAATTTGGAACAGCCCTGTGTGCACTTCCTTTGAAGATCAGTGTTCATACATCCCCTGGGACCCACTTGGAAATTCCCAGTGGCATCTTAGGATCAGAGCCAATTATCTTCATTATTTTTAATAGGTTGTTTCTTGGGTTTTTCTTCCCCCCTGGAATCCTGCATTTTCAGACTGCCACTATTTCCTGATTTGTGTTAACAACATCGAACAGGTATAATAAATCTTTTCCCCAAGCCCACTCCTTTCTGTGGTAGCAGATATTTTTCTAAAAAGAGGTTTGTGGATGATTTGGAATTCCAGCCAAGATTTAACAAATTTTCAGAAGTTAAACTGAAATTCTTGATGGTTGTGTTTTCAAAAAGAGACAAGTGACTCTCTTTAAAATTATTCATACTCCTTTAAGTGGTGGTGTGCTTGTATTTGATCCTGGATGTTCCCATTTTCTGCTTAGAACACACTTTTTGCAGATGAACAGCATTCCCATTAAAATGAGGTTTCAATGGAAATGCTGACGTACTGCAGCAGGAAAGCTGCTGCTTTTGAAATTATGCAGGATATCTCAGGTGGGACATATTCTTTCATAAAAATTATGTTCTTATAATGATGTCACTCTCCTTCTGTAACGTTGAGGTGCTGACAAGTTTGACCTGTGTTTTTTGGAAATGCTATACCAGATACCAGGGAGAGTGTTTCCAAGTTCAGTTCCTCAGAAATCAGTGAGTATTGGATTAGACAACCCCTCAGCACAGATGTGAGTATCAATCCTGACCTTCCTCCCACATCAACTGCTTTTATTTTTATTTGGCAAAGCAATTTAGTATTCGTGACAGCAGCACCTCACGCTCTGTAAAAGGGGAGGTACTAATAAGGGAAGTGACCATGACTAATCAGGGGACCACTGGCAGACAGAGAAGTGGACCCGGGTCTGTACCTGTCTGAAATTCCCTCATAGCTGGGGCTTAGTTTTTCCTTTAGCTTGTGAAAATTAAGATGATGAAAGTGCCACTATCAATCGACTTCAATTCGACTTTCACCCCCAGTGTTATACATATGGACTGTATATACCCATATTCCTGGCACATTATATTCATAGATAATGTTGTCGGACAGACACAACTAAATAATGCTTTCCTAAAAGGGATTTTTCTCTCATTCTCCTTTCCTTGCCTCTTCTTAACACCACTATGGCTGGGAAGCGCATCTGATAATTCCACCATTGCTAATGTGGATTTAAAAACTAAAAATGAAAACAGGAGAAATGTGTCCCAAGGTTAGAGAACACAAATATGCCCTGCATGTTTGGAGAGCATGTTTGGTGAACTGTTAGGGGGGTTTTTTACTTGTAACTCTGAGGTTTCCACAATGTCTTTGGGGAAAAGCAGGACTGAAGCTTTCATGACATTGAGCACAAATAGCATGATTTCAGTGTGGAAACCCTGATCAAACCAGACAGCTGAATCCATCAGATCCTAATCCCCCATGAATCCAAGAGAAGGGAGGTGGTTTCTAGCCTCACAAAACTCAATACCAATGCTAACAAGGTTTGCAGTAAGCTAAAAAAGACTGAAAGTAGTAAAAGTGTTCAGAAAAGCACTTTAAAGTACTTGTATTGAGAGATTAAGGCTATTGCCCAGTGCACATGTATGCACAGCTCATGTTCAGTCAGGGCTGTGGTGCACCTATAACAGAGGGAAAAAATCATCCCAGCATCATTTCTGCACAAGTTTTTATTTTATAGAAGAATGGTTCTGTTCAAAGTCCTTCAAATGCTTAAAATGTTTGGACTAAGAGGTCAAGTCTCTGTAACTCTTCAGAGAAATGGAAATATTTTAGATATCTGCTATGATCCCCCAAAAAGTTATTTTTTGCAGCATTATTGTGCTTAGGTGAAGTGTATGTTTCAGAGATACTCAAGGTTCAGACCTGTTTTTATGTTTGTTGCTAATCAGTCAGATCTTGAATAACTTTTGCTACTCTGAAAAAGCTTAAACTGAACTTGTGGGAGTAGCAGGGAGAGGAAGTGATCTGAGGAGCTCATTAATGAAGGTAAGAAGCTACAGGAGCTCAGTGTTTGGATGGCAACACATTTTTTCCCCATCTAATTGGTCTTTTCCTTTTCTATTCTGTCAGTTTTCATTTCCAAATAAGGCTATGAGAGAAACAGAAATAATTCTATTAAATAGAAATACTTATTGATACTTATACACATAATTTCATAGAAGGTTTACTGATATAATTATAATAATTAATAAGTATATATTTTCCCTTCAACATCTTCTGCACGTTGCATACTAATCCTCGCAGTGCTTCAATGACTTCTCTAGCAAGTAACATACAATTGGCACTTCTCAGAAGTTGCATACGTTTCCTCATGGGCCCTGCTTACTGCTCCATGTACAGAAGGAGTGAAAAATTCACCAAAAATGGAGTTTACAAAGTAACTCATCCCACAGAGTTCGTTTGCTGGGCGAAGCATCAGCCGAGGCTGTTTGCTCCACCTTGCTGTCCTCAGCACCAATTAGGTAAGAATGCTCACTTTGTGCTTAGAAGCATGCTTTGATTCTGATTTCTTTGAAGCAGAGGAAGTTCTTCCTGTACAAGTGAAAAACTGACCTGACTGACAAGGGCATCCATGGTTGTGAAATGATGGAACACCTCTCCTATGAGGAGAGGCTGGGGGAGATGGGATTGTGCAGCCTGGAGAGGAGAAGACTCTGGGGTAAAGGTATTGAGGGCTTCCACTGCCTAACAGGGCTCCAGGAGAGCTGGAGAGCTTTGGACAGGGGCTTGGAGAGACAGGACAAGGGGGAATGGCTTTAAGCTGAAGGAGGGGTGTTTTAGACTGGATGTTCGGAAAATATTCTTCCCTGTGAGGGTGGGCAGCCCTGGCACAGGTGCCCAGAGAAGCTGTGGCTGCCCCTGGATCCCTGGAAGTGCCCAAGGCCAGGTTGGACATTGGGGCTTGGAGTAACCTGGGACAGTGGGAGGTGTCCCTGCCCATGGCACTGGGTGGGCTTTAAGGTCCCTCCAACCCAAACCATTACATGATTTTATGATATTGCAAAGTATATAGTTACAAGTATGAGATCAGTATTTCAGAAATGGCCATAAATATCTACAAGATTTAGTCAAATGCCCAAATCTGTCACAGTTCCGTCTGTATTCCTTTAGCTTTGGCACAGACTTTGCTGCATTTTCAGACTTCCAGGCTCCAGAGGACCCACGGCAGTGATATCTCAATATCTCCTTACAGACTCTCCACTTCCAGCTGCTGTGCCTCCTCAGTGAGAGCTGAGAGGTTTGTGCTGTGACTTCCCAGCAAGCCCTGAGCGAGAGGATGTGGCTCATTTCTGCTGGGCGGCAGCATTAAACCACTCCCAGTGTGATCACTCCAATCAGTTATTTTGTTCAGCTTCCTCAGCGCTCTCTTCCCCAGCTGTGCTGAGGCTGAATGGCACTGTGGACTGCGACGCTTCGGAGAATTACAAATTCTGTTCAGTTTTGTGAACGCTAGTTGTAATTGCAGTAACCACAGTGGATTAAATCACCTCTTTTTTCTTTTCTGTGCAAAAATTGCTACACATTGTGGGGATAGAGTCTGAAAGACTGTGACAAAGAAATCCAATTTTGTCAGCACGGAATGACTCTTCCCAGCTTGAATAATGGTGCTACTGTCAGCAAGGCTTTTAATTGAAATGGATTTTATACAGAAAACTAAACCAAGCCTGGCCTGGCCTGAGAGATCCAGAGTCCTCCAAGTTCCAGGTCACCCAGTGGCTCAGAGAACTGATTTATACCACTTGGCAAGAAATCTGGGGAGCTCTGCCTGTGAGCCTGCAATATATGTGGTAATACTTTGAACAAGTAAATGCTGCACACTAGCATTAAGAAATAAAATAATATATGCTATTTCATTAAAAAAAAATATAGGAGAGGCTGGAGCACTTTTGCTATGGAGACAGACTGAGTTTAGGCTGTTCAGCTTGGAGAAGAGAAGGCTCCAAGGAAGAAATCCTTCCCTGTGAGGGTGGGCAGGCCCTGGCACAGGGGCCCAGAGAAGCTGTGGCTGCCCCTGGATCCCTGGCAGTGTCCAAGGCCAGGTTGGACATTGGGGCTTGGAGCAGCCTGGCACAGTGGAAGGTGTCCCTGCCCATGGCAGGGGTGGCACTGGGTGGGCTTTAAGGGCCCTTCCAACCCAAACCGGTCTGTGATTATACAATTCTGACACTATATTTCAATGAGATAATACAGACAATGACTGGGAGCAGCCTTTATCAGCTCCTGGGGCTGTGAAAACAGAGATTTTGCAGTATTAGGCACCTTTTAAAAGTGCCATCCTCGTTATGAGGAGCAGTATAGCTGCACTGCATGAGTTCCTCCACATCAGGGACGCCAAAGAGCTGCCTGTCAACTGAGGCCCTGGAGTACTAAAAGACTAGAAATGTAGTTGTTTTCCATTTACAAAGGTGTTTATTTACACAGTATATTGATGTTAAACTGTCTGCTGTGATGAGCTGTCCTACCAGAATCCCTTCCACCTCACATTCAATCATGTTTAGCCCCAGTAAGCCAAGACAATAAATGGAGAAGAATCACACACATGACAAAGCAGTTCTGTCCATGTCTCCTTTCAACAACCTACTACATTTATTAAAGAGTGCGATGCCAGTTATAGAATAGTTTCAGTCATGAATTACTACTTCCAAGATGTAGTCAGGCTGTGATCTTTTTTTCTGCTGAGTTCAGTGCATTTTGGATTCCACCCCACATCAGCAATTTGGGTCTCTTAGTATGAAAATTAAATGCATTCCAAAACCAGTGTTAAAACTAAGAGAATTTAATAGCTGTCAAAGCTGTGTACACAGATACAAATTGGCTAAAGCACAGGTAGAAGGATGGTCACCATCTGGACAGCTTTCATGTGGTAAATACATGTTTCTCACGTTAGGGATTTGGCATTTAATTCATTCTGAGTTCGTTGCCAGGCACAAGGCACCTGAGCAGAACTCAGATTTGGAGCTTTTCAAAAGCCCAGACCTCCTTTCTATGGCATCAAGTTCAACACCTTTTATTTGTTGAAATTTTGCTAAAACCAGCTCTTGTGAGGCTTGCTGTTTGTGCATCGTTGTACAGGGCCCCACAGGGGCATCAGCCAAAGCTCAAGGTTTGTCAGTGCAGTTCATGCGTGTTGATCTGATAGCCTAAGGAAACAAGACCAATATCCCAGTTTCCCTACTTGCTGGGGAGAATTCAAGGCAAAATCTTCTGTGGTGGTTGAATATTTCCAATGTCCACCCCTGTACCAGGCATTTGTGAAGTTACGGGTTATAATCTCACTGCAAAACCTCCCGAGATTGGTACCTAGGGCATGCTGGGGACATTTTAATGCCAAGGCAGACTGATGTGTGTCCCTGGCAATGTGTACCAAGGTGAAGGTCCCTGGGATGCCTCTGCATGCAGGATGGAGGTGACAGCACAGGACTGCATTAAACTCCTGCCTCAGCACCTGTTCTTGGTGGGATGATCAGCATTCACAGGTTTCTATGAGGTCAAAGGAACAGCGTCTATAGATTGCTGGGATGACAGGGAATTTTTTGCAACCACTGCTGCTGAGAGGTAACAAGCCACAAGGCACAGTGAGCTCATTAATCCAAGGCTGTCGTTGCGGGAATTCAGTGTCAAGCAGCTCAAAAGCATTGTCTTTCTGGGTTCACCTTGAAGGTCAGATGTGTGGTTTTCAAATTATTGATTGTACAGTATCTGTGAAGTTGCAAATTGTACATTTGAGCCTTTTTGATCAGGTGTTTGGTCACATTGAAGTCACTGACTCTTCAGCACTGATATGACAAAAACAAGTTTGGGGAGCCATGTGCCCAGTTTTTCCTGCTGTGCCAAAGGATGTGGCTTTCGTAGAACCCCTGGAGTATCACATTTAGCTGCATGGTCTAATAATGTACTTCGGTATTATTGCCATGTCAGCCAGGAGGTATAGCACATATGGGGGGATTTTGCCATTTTTAAACCAATTTGTCATGTATTTATTGTGTATGCTGGCAACTGCATATAATATGATCAATATTTGACTGGATTAATGAATTTTTGGTAACTTTTGGGTTATATCCTTAGGAGATATGTTTTTCCCAGCCTCCTGGTGTAGCAGTTTGTTCTGAGGTTTCATGTAGCACAAGGGAGTAATGAGGATGAAAATCAAACTGGGCTTATCAAAACATTTTCTGGTAACTGTATTATCAAATTAGACTTATTAAATATTTCTGGTATGTGCAATACAATGCAATAAAGGAAAAAACATATTAAAATTCAATAACAATTTTAATTTTCAATTTTTCTTCTGATTTTATGGCTCTTTTAACTTGAGATTTTCAAATGGTCTAGAGAATTGGGCACATAGGTAGAGGTCTAAGCCCTGAGCTGAGAAGTGAACAGACTCTGGGAAAGCAGCAGGGATGACGTGAGAAATTGCTGGATGTAACAAAGAGCACAGTGATAAGAGAAAAAAGTTACAGACAGTGCTGTTAGGAACGGCCAGATTTTCAGGGGGTTAATGAGATTTATGTGAGACAAAGGCCTTTTTTATAAATATTTGGAAGGGAGCGCTGGGGACTTTTTGTGGAGACTGTCTGAAAGGCCAGCAGAACCCAGGGAACTGTGTCAGCAACACCAGGATTTCCCTGGAAATGCTGTCAAACTTTCTGAATTTGTATGCTGACATAGGAAAAATTACTTCTGTGGGGAAAAAGAAACCAGGGACAAGTGATCTGTTTAGGAGGAGCCCAGGACAGAGAAGGAGAGAACATGTAACTAAGGGAAGAAGCAACATGGGGAACAGGTGGGAAGGGGCTGAAAAAGGAGTCTGGGAGGTTTTGTGCCCCGCTGAGTCCAACTGTGCAAGTGCTTCTGCGCTCCTGGAATAGGTGCTGAGCCAGCAGGGTGGCCACCAAGGGGGAAGGGGACCTCCCCTACATCCTGAAGCCCAGAATTCCTACAGAATTTCAACAGACTGAGATTTCACTGCAAAAGTCTCAGTATTTTCCTTAAGAAACCATTTGCATCACTTACAATGTTAATGACAATGTAGGAAAATTGCACCTCCAGATATTTTTCTGGGCATTTTTCACAAAGAAACTAAAAACATATGTTTTATCATATTTAGAAAAGATCATAATTTATCTCTGCTTTTTAGATTAATACCCATGCAGAATGCATATAAGTAAATTTTTCTCTGATTAGCACTCTGTTTCTCTAGGTGCATTAATAATCACTCTTCAATTTTACAAGCTTTGTAAGAGATTAGTCACACAAATAACTGCTCAGTCACCTGTGTGCAAAGTGCTACAGGTTTTATAAACTGAAAAAAAATGTCTAGGGTGACTAAAAGCAAGGGCCAAAAAAAAGTCTAGGGACACTAAACGCAAGGACCAAAGGATATAGATAGAAAAAAAGGGGTTTTTTATTTTGGGGGTTTTGTCCGTTTCAGTAGTAGAGAATTTTTCTTCTCTATGTCTAAAGAACAGGACCTGTAAGCTTTGATTGATCTGTGTTTACCGTAGCAACAATAACAAGTTTTTCTACAAATGCATTATTTTACCCTTGTTTTTAAAGAGGAACAACCCCCCCACCTTTGTAGGTCTGGTATTAAACCATGATTTAAATAATGTTATTTCTCTGCCTCTTCATACATATAACCCCACAGGGTTCCCCCTTCATTTGCTCAAATTTTCTTTGAAGTTTTAGATCTTTTATATTTTAAGATTATTTTTATTTTATATAAAAATTCAAGATAAACTCCTAAAATTTGTTTTCTGATTTGTTGTCTTGAATATGCTTTTTATTGCAGGGGCTTATTTTTATTCTCCAGATCCAGCAATCGCAGTGTTGCCGTTTAATACTTTGGCTGCGCTTTCCTCCCAAGAGCTCATTCCTTTCTATAGATACTATTTCACTTTTTGCAGAGGGACAGGAGCATATTTCTGTCTGTTTGTGTCCGATTAAAGTTCCCTCGACCAGCGGTAGAAGAATACCAGGAAATTAGTGGTGTATATTTATTACTTGTTTATTTATTACTATTGTTTACCCATTGCATTGCCAATATTAATCCTGAATGTATCCTGACAGTCAACTGTTTGGCACTGATAAACTTTTTTGATTCCAAATTGATTTGAATCTCATGAAACCACTTTTTCTTTACAAGAGGTGTCTGTATCACTGGTGCATCAGGTGCTCTGAAGCTGATGGGGTTGGTTACGTGGGGTAAAAATAAAATCAATATGACAGCTAGTGGAGAATCTTTCTCCCAGGATCTTTTCTTCCTTTCCTCATCCTAGTAATTTTTTAATTCTTAAGGCTGTAGATTTTTTTCCTTTTGGAAGACTAGTGGTTCTTATTGTGGACTGGACATGAATTTTTATCAAGGCTTTTATTTTAGGTTTACTGTGGCAGAGTTGAAGTAAGTCCTCCTCAATTTTTGTCTTTTCTTAGTGTCCTTAGTATTCCTTCTCATGCTTTGGATGTGCCTCACCCTTCTCCTAACACCGGAGGAAGTGTACTCTGCTGTCAAATTTAGCTCAGAAGACAGAAACAATCCTATTTCAGGAACTTATTTATGATGTTGATGTTATCCAGTGTTTTTCCATCCCCACAACCCTTTTCTTTGTTTTACTTCATAACCTCACAACATAGAAAAGCGATTCATTAACCTCTTTGTTCAAGAAGTACATTAACCAACTCCACTTCACTCATCACATTCATTTTTAGTACTGCCATTTGAAAATGTCAGGAGCCAGAGAGCTAAACAGTCTGAGGACTAAATGAACAATTTGTCTGAGGTACAAATAACTGTTTCCAGACTCCTGGACAACTCCCAGCACCTGCACTTCATACTTCCCAGTGAGTGACCTTGACAGATCAGACCGGCTGCTTCTCAAAAGATAAAAAACAAGGGCAGGAAGAAAGGGGTGGAGGGCGGAATTGCATCTTTATTTATCTGAAAGCATTATTTCCATTCTTTTTAGCCAGCTGAATGGAGGATGGAACAATGAAGTGTCCGTGACAGTGAGAAAATGAAAAGCAATCTGTAGGTCACGCTGGATGCATTTTAAGACAACTTTCTAGGAATGTTTATACATAATTAAAGACAGTGGAAATTATTTGCTCGATTTGTTGGTTGGGTTTTTTAAGTGGCAGCTGAAAATACTGCACTTCCATGATGCTCAAAATGCAGCAGGAAAGGAGATTTTTGTCCATCAGACACAGAGCATGCCCAGCTCCAGGCGCCCTTTGCTTTGGATCTCCGACTGCAGCGAGAGCAAACTGGGCTTGTGCTAAGCCTGGTGATTGAAGAGACCCCAGCGCCATAACTCCTGTCCCTGGGATTACACCAGGAGGGAGAATAAGCACAACAAGGAAGACAGGAGTGTTAAGCAGCTGCATAATTCCATGCCCATGGAAACTGCTGTGGCTACAATTTCTGAGTGCATGAAAAGAAGGAAAGAATCTTATAGCAGGATCAAATGAAAGCCTGCATGAATAAAAATGCACAGGGAGAAAATTTATCCCACAAGCAAAAAATAAGATCAGAAATTTATAACTCCACATACAAATAAATAGGAAGAAGAAGCTCATAACTCTCGGAGGAGTAGAACATATTGCAAGCCACAAGATTATCACTGAGCCAGGCACCTGGACTAAAATTTGCTCACAACTTCTTTATATGAGCTCATATATTTTATCTCCTCACCTAAACTGCCTGCCTTGTGCATCCGAGTTGCTGACTGAAGGCCCAAGTTGGTCATTTGGGGTACCTACTCTTGGGAAGCCAGGACTGAACCTAAGGGCAGCTACCAAGGACAGTTCAGCTTTTTTCTAGATTTCCAGATTGTCTTGCTTTAGGCTGAAGGATGGTAACGCTCATGCTTCCCCGAAGGGAAAGGCCAACAACTATAGTTGCTCAAGTATTTTCACAAGCTGGAAGGAAAGGAACTGTTGCAGGGGCTTTTTTGGATGGTGGAGTTGTTGGATAGAGAAAAGACAAAAGGAATGGAATAGACCACACACAAAAATTAATCACACCTTTTTGAACAAAACAGTAAAATATTCTCGGAAAACTGTCTCGGAGTTTTTGTCTCTATTTTCAACTTTCCTACTCTATTTTAATTGGCAATAAACTGAAGTAATTTTCCCTGTTTAGCCTGGTAGTTGGTGCATGGGCTCCCTGTCTGTATCTCAACCCATGAGCTTTTTCAACTCACTCTCACCCCATCCTGGAGAGGAGGGGGACTGTGAGAGTGTCCAGCAAAGGTCAAACAAACACAATATTAAAAAGTCCCCAAATTTATAATAAGAATTTAACATGGAGTGTTAAAGAGGGCCACAAATTTCCTGGCTTTCCTGCTTTTTTATACACCACTTCTTTACCTACAAAAAGTTTTAGTTGCCCTAATTCCTGTTTTCTTGTATTATATTTTAACAACCTGTACCATGTCGCCTGGTTCTCTGACACTCTAACCATACAACATCCCTGCTGTGCTCAGCTTTTTATTTGCACTTTCTGACGTCATTTATTCTTTGTGTCCTTTTCCTTGTACAGACTGTTGCAGTTCGAAATTCATGTTTTACTCATCTTTGGTTTTTGCCATGATATAATGGATTAAAATACTTAATAACAGCAATTCGTAATAGACAATAATAATTTACTTTTGTATAGAAAATTATTTTAAAATTCAAATTTTATAAAGAATTTATTACTTAAGTGCATTGCAATTTCTAAACATGTGAAATACATAACAGAGCAGGCATTATAAAATTCTACTATAGCACACACCACTCACAGGAAAAAAACAACTATGTAAGCTTCTAAAAAAACCTTACTGTTTAAAAGAAGAAGCTTGCGTTCTACTCCATGGCTTCTCCAGCTCAGTGCAAGGAGAAGTCATGCAGTAGAATGATTACATGACTACACGTAGTAGAATGAATGCTCTGTTCCTGTGAATTGCTACTTGAAATAATAATATTTTACAGACTGTTTCTGTGAGGAGGTTTGTAAAAACAACAATACCTACTGGTGATTCAGTAAACATGAGGAGTTCTTAGGAAATAAGAGCAGTATTTTCAGTTGGAAGTTATTAAAAAGGTGTATTAGAGGGTAAAAAAAAAAAGCATTATAGCCATGGAAGTGTTGCTAAATAACTGCTTTTTATTGTGTTTTGTGAGCTATTAGCCTTCAGAAAGTTCAGCACAATAACATCTACAGAGAATGCAGTAAAGAAAACACAGCAGTAAAGAAATCCTTTTGTATACACATCACCTCTGCAAATACCAGCCAAGAAGCTACAAGGTCTAAAGACAAGCTTTGTAATTTCTCACTGCTTAAGCTGTAAATAATTGCTTTCTGTATGCTGAAATGTTTACTACAGGCATTAAATGTCAGCATCTCCACTGACCTTGTATCCTTGCTGTCAGGGCTGCACAGAGTTTTGCTGCAAGGGAAACAAGGTAACAAACAGAAAATCTGATCTGAAGCATATTTTTAAAGCTATTTGTTTTCTATGAGGCCAAATTTATCAATTGTTTAGTCAATCACATATGTGGACATGCAATTAAAGTATAAAGATACAGCTTAGTGACCCTGATGCTGTACTTGATCACGGCAGACACAAAAAAAATTGAGCAAAGCACTTTAGCAAGTGCAACTGCTCATTAAATTGATAGTTCCTATCATTTTCAAGGCACAAGCTGCACAAAATTTATCTCAATCACTAAAGCAGCCTAGAAAGCATCAAACTTCACTGCTCCCAGAAAAGGCAAATTCACACTCACCCTTCATTCTAAGTTTGAAGTTCAGAATTCTCCTGTTTGTAGATGGTCTATAGGGAATTTTGGGAAGAGATGACTCTGGGAATAGGAAATTCTTGGAAAACAGAAGCTCCTGAAAATGATTAAGCTAATGGCTCTGAACACCTTTCTCTCCATCACTATGGATAAAAAGTAGAAAATCTTAAAGATAACAACTAGGTATAAATAAACTAAATAATTCTCAATGGCCATAACCTTTTAACTTCAGAGCTGGAGCAAAGTCTATTCTTGCTTCTTTCTGCTCTACAAAAATGGACCATCTAATAGTTCCATGGCATTTGTATTTTTCTCAAGCACTTCTCAATGCCCATCAGAATGGCATCTGCTGGTTTTTCTTTCTCTAAAGGATAACGAAGGAACTAAGTCTTACAAAAAGGTGTGGCTGGCATTTGCTCTCCTCTGGTGGCACCACAGCAGCTTTAATTTTAGTTGGGCTTTAACTGTTGCCAGTTGTTGGCAAAGTATTGTTAATGGTTTATAAAATATTCTTTTAATTGATGAAATGGACTCAGAGGCCTCTTAGGGAAAATAAGCCAGTGTGTATTTATATGGAAGTAAGCCTAAAATGGATACTATTGAAAAGCAGAATGTCAGCCAAAATATCCCAGTCACTTATAGCAAAGCACTTTTCAAACACTTTACTGTCTCTAAACTTCCTCCCTTGAGTAGGATAAGGGACTACATAAGTGACATTATTTTTATTTTCATTCCCTGGGCTGGGGTTGACATGATTGCTTCCCAGGTCAGCTACATCCTCAAAGACAATCACTTTCAGGCATTTTAAAGTATTAATTCCTCCAAAGGATCATAGTCAAGCCAAGATAGATTATTTTCATGAATAATTCTTGTGAACTATGATATCAAATGCTTTACTAAGTTCAGATATTAATCTAATGCATTCTAGTGTTCTCCCCAGAATATGGAAATTAGAGTCAGTGGTTCAGAAAATTCCTCAGCAAGGCTGGAGGTCCTTGTGGCTGAAGATATGAAATATAATATCTTTTGCTTCGAGGATGGATGGATCAATGAATAAAAATGGGATAAGTAGCCTACATCTTTTCAAAGCTCCTGGAGGGATGTGGAGCCTTATTACAGTGCATGTGAATGAATTTGCCGGCACACACTCTGCTCAGACAGATCTGCATCAAGGCATAATGTGAATGAGATATGTGTTGAATTCCAACATCCCATAAATCATTTGGCATGATTGCTGAGGCCGTTTCCTTTGCGAGGTCTCTTCCAGAATGTAACTGTAGGGATGAACTCAGTGGAAAATCCCTGGGTTTAGAAGAAAATCAACTGTGAAACAGCCCCATTCTCATACCAAGCAAGGACAGGTTGTGGCTCGGATTTACATCTAAGTGTGCAGAAGTGGAAGGGCTTTTTTTCTTAAGCTCTGTGGTGTCTGAGGAGGAAAGTTGGGCTCTCTCTTTGCAAACTTGGGAAGCATTAGTTTCCCAAAAATACAGAGACGGACACAGATGCAGGTGAGGTTTCCACTTACTGATGAGTGGATCGAGATTTGCTCTCCGCACAGTGCTGCTCAAGGCAGCAGTGTCATCATCAGAACAATGCCTGCAAACTTCACCTGTAGGACAAGACTCTGCTCTGCTAAATGTTCTGTAAAAAGAGAATGAAAGCCACTGTGTAATCCACAAGGATCATACAGGGAATGCAGCTAGTTCCAAGACAGACTTTATCAGGATTAATTGGAAACCTGACCACAGGGTCTCTTAATCTCTTGCCCCTCCCTCTCCCATTCAATATCTTCCCCTAGGATTCCACAATACAGCCCTCGATGACAAAATCCTGTGGCCCTGCAGTTCTCTGACGTGGGTCTCTTTTGCAGCTCATCCAGCAGAAGAGCAACCCTGCTATCATTCCAAACCTATTCAGCTACTGTAAGATTCTGATTTAATGTACACACCTTTTACTGTTCTTGGAAGAGCACAAGGTTTGTGAGAAGATTTACTTTGCTCCAAAGGGATTCCTAGGGAGCAGCTTGTTCCTCATATGGTGCAGGAATGGCATACATGGCTTGCTGGATGCACATTAATTCACATATATTGCTAAAGCAGAATTGTGTAACTTAAAACTAACCCACTCAGACATGTCCAAAGAGATACTCCTTATGAATAACCCTGCTGCTAATTTTGTAATTACATGTCTTGTTCAGAATTTTAAAGTTCTGGGGAAACAAATACGGGTTTTTTTAAAAAAAAACTATGGTAGAACCTATTTAAAATTGCACCGTTGGAAGTTGTTTTACATATGGAAGCTCTCTTGCTTTAGTAGCCAGAAGTTTTTTCTCCCTTTTCAACTTCAGTTTAGATATGAATCTACAAAATCAACAGGGGCTTATTTCTCTCTTTTCCAACAAGGATTACATAGAGCCTGATCAAACAGATATCTCTCCGTGTATTAAAAAAATAGGTTCCAGTTTCTCTTCCTAATGAAGATCAGCTTGTGCCCCACACCTTCAGCAACATTTTCATGAATATAACCCCAAATCTTCTTTTATGAGAGACAAAAGCAGAAGCAAAGTTCAAAGAAAGCCCCAATCTAAGATGAGCCACTGGAGATGAAGTCTCGGATGATAAGACCCTAAGCAGATGAAAATTAGAAAGAAGGACAATAGAGGCAGAGGTAGCAAATTTTTGTACTGAGAAATAAAAAGATGTGGACAGTGAGGAAGGAGAGCAGTGGAAGCAGAAATGAGTAAGACTAGCTTCAAATCACAGAAGAGTTTGGGGTGGGAGGGACCTTAAAACGCATCCAGTGCCATGGGCAGGGACACCTTCCACTGTGCCATTGCTCCAAGCCCCAATGTCCGACCTGGCCTTGGACACTGCCAGGGATCCAGGGGCAGCCACAGCTTCTCTGGGCACCTGTGCCAGGGCCTGCCCACCCTCACAGGGAAGGATTTCTTCCTAATGTCTAAACTAAACCTGCTCTCTCCCAGTTACTAGAGGACAAAAACACAAAGGACAAAATCCATAGCAGAAATTTGGCATCACAAATCTCTCTTTTCACTCCTTTCTTATAATATCAAATGAAAAGGACTGTGGGGGAATTTTCATGGTACCCCTTGAGGTAAATAAAGCACATGTTTGTGCTTAAATATTAATGAAAAGTAAACCAAAACCAAACACATGATTTAACAAACAATACATTGGACAGAGTCCTACTGCCTTAAGCAGTTCTACAAGGAGTCCACAAAGCTGTGTCACCAGACAATTCCCTACAGACACTGATGAACAGATACAATTTTAATTTTCCTTCACTGTAAAATAGTAACTCCTTATATATTTTGCAATATAGCTTAACCCTGTCTTATTTGTATGCACCTGGGAACTTCCTAGGAAGCCAGAACTTCCACTTGCTCAAAAAACCTGAAAAGCTCACATGGGATTCTTCAGCAACTGAAAATTAAAGTGCTAATACTCTCATGCATGTGTATTTCTGATGGTATTTCCACAGCATTTGCATTCCATAAGCACTTTTAGCGCTGATGTAACACCTTCTGTTTCACAGATGAACAGAATCAGCTCTGGCCAGTTATTCAAGATCAAGCTGAAAGTAAATTATCTCAGACAACAAGGGAATACTGTGAAAGTTCTGGGCAAGTGTGACTGGAATAAAAGATGGCACACAGCAAAGAGGAAAAGAATGCTGTTCTTGGTTCAGCCAGCTGGACAAAGCTTTGAACTTATGGAATTCTCCCTTCAGAGAAATGCTGTCTGTGTGTATCCTAAACTATGGATTTGTATCTCTGTACTCGTAGGCACACAGTAATCAATTTTGAATGGGGTGAAACACTTTTATCCTGTGAAAAGCATCAACTCAGTCCACGTTCCTGACATTCACATTTTGAAAATGCACACTCAGTACTGCTGCACTTTTAGGAGGGAAAAAATATTTTATGGTGGCAGTAAAAATACACTTTTAATTTTGGAGTCCAAGAAACATATTTCATAGAATTATTAAGGCTGGAAAAGACCTCCAAGATGATCAAGTCCAAACTTCATCTGAACCCCACCATGCCCATTAAACCATCTCACAGAGATTCCTTTCAATGTGTATCAAAACGTGACCACACAGATTTGCAACAACTACCTTGAAACAGTTAAGGGCCTGTTTATCTTTTGGAAACCTACAGTTTTGATCTGGGTGTTTCTTGTAGAAAAATGTTTACAATAAGGACATTTCTATATGCCAGATTTTCCCATAAACATTCCAGGCTAGTTCTGCTTGTCTGTGAAAGTGAAAACAGCTTTTCAACTCAACTAGGTCAAGTCTGTAACAAATAAACTCATAATTATGATGTGCCTTCCATCATTTGTAAATAATGAAAAAGCGTTTTGGACTAGGGGGCTGGGTGTGTGCCTTCACAGAAATACATAGCAGGGAGAATTAAAACAAACTGAAGCTTTCTATCTCTTCCAATGAACCACAATAATAAAATAAAGCACTCTATTCGGGATCAGCTTCTTTTCCATTCTGTTTCAATTCCCTTATACCGTTTCTGGCAGCAGAAGAAAGTCCGCTGTAAAACAGTTTCCTTACGCAGCATAAACTGGCAAGAAGCCTCTGCTTGGAGCCCCTCAGCTGAGTGCAGCCCTGGGCTTAGGGGTGTTGGAAAAGGATCTGTGGAAGACACTGTGCTCTGACCCTGCTCCAAACCCACCCCTAAGGCTCAGCTGCACCTTTCACCCTCATGCCATATATCTGTGCTTTGCCCAGAGCTTGCCCAGAGTTACAGATTTTTTTCTTCGGATTGCAAGGCAATGCTCAATAATATAATTTCTCAGGAATGTGCATCATACTTCAGCCAGCTTTAAAACTCAAGTTGGATTCTTCCTGTTCTTGTGACCAGACTTTATTACAGACAGAAGATCTCAACATATAAATTGATTTTTTACAAAAGTAACCTTCAGCTGCAAGAGGTGAGTTGTGTGTTTTTGGAGACAGACCAAATATTGGAATAGAGGTGCCCAGGTCAAGAAAAAATGTGATAAATGCTAAAGACTCACTGTAGGAATTCAAGGATGACAAAATGCAGAGAAAAATGTCGTTGCCGCATGTGTCAACTCCTGTGCATATCACAGGGCATGAAAACCCATAATCCTTCCTTTCTGATTCAAAGTTCTGCAAACATTTGCCTTAGCTGAAGCAGTCAATATTGGGATCACTGTGTTAGATGTCTGTTTGAAAAAGGGCCAAAACTCTAAGACATCTATTCCCCAGGAGACGTGGTAGCACTTCTGGGAGCTTGATAGTCTTTTAATGCTACGCAGCTAATATTCAATAATAATGTAGCAGCAACAGCAAACTTGAGTAGTGAAATGTCCTTTGGAAGAAAAGTTGTTCTAAATTTGTACTTTCACTACCCTTCTGTCTTTGTGAGAAATGGGACTTAAGTAATTAATCCCCTTTTTACATAGGCAGAAATATTCTTTTTAGCTAGCAAATTACAGAGACGTATTACATACATTTTTTCTCTATTTCAATAACCTTGCATCAGCTTTCAAAATCTATGATGTTTCAGGAAAAACTATGAAAGAAATGTTAATATGAGGGGCAAAAATTTCAGTTATTTACTTTTATAGAGCTGTCCATGCAGTTGGTTCCTGTCAGGAATCTTATCCCTTCTGCCAGAGTTCCTCTCCTGTTTTCCCTCTCTTCTGAGTAAGTGAATGGTAATATTTAGCCCCGTACTTGAAAAAGCAAAGCTTTAGAATAACGTTTTTCAAGCCCAGTTTTTGGGACTTGGTGACCCAACATGACAATCACATTAGTGGTGCTTCATGTTGAAGTTCCTATTACAGGGTGGATGAGAAATAGGAATGAAAAAGTGATAGAAATCAAAGTTATGAAATTCCAAAATTGTCGATTCTGTCAAAGAGTTCCTGCCAATCCAAATTTCAAATATAAATAAAAAGCAAAAAAAAGTGACTTATCTGTGTTTCCTCAACCGTCTCAAGAACCAGGCCTTCCTCATTTCCTTATGAGATGGAGTTATTTTATCTTTTTATTTTGGGGTTTTTTTAGATAGTTTTAACAATAAACAATTTCATGTATATCAAGTCTAACAGCGCCAGTCTATCATTGCCTATCCCTTTGTAACGCCTTCCTAATAGTACCCTATTTGCCAAAGTAATACAAGGCTGTCTGCATTAAAGACTGAGAGATGCTGAAGTAATGGGCACACTTTAAATTTCTATCATAAATAGAACACTAAGCTTTAAATTATTCAGAAGTGTAGCTAGACGTTCCTTAAGACAGTTGGGGCAACGGTAGTAGCTGCAGAGGGAATGCTGGAGGGCAAACCCAGAACTTTGGGGGCTAATTCTTCGTTTTTGTAGCCCTTCACAAGGCAAAGATGTAAAAACAAGACTAGTCGTTGTTAAGGTAACTCAGAGTGAACATGGACTCAGTCCTAAGCAGATGCTTCTGCTCAAGTGAGAACAACCTATTTTCCAGGAGAGCTGAACACTTGGTTTCTGTGTGGAATGAGAGTATTCACAACTAGAAAGCTCAGTATTTTTACAATGTACTTTTCCCTTTCTTTAAAAGAAGAAACGGAAGACAGCTTCATTCAGACAAGTAATTCTCTGAAGACGTATGACATCTTTAGAGTTTTACCTTCAAGGTCTTAACAGGCGTTTGATTCTGAGATCATACTATGTATAGAAGGTTAATTCAGTGACACTAGAACAGGAATGGAAAGTGGCAAACTCAGAAATACACTTGAGATAAGACTTGACATGCTTTAATGGAGAAAGATATGCTATTCTTAAAAACCCTGTTGCTTTTACAGGATTTTCTTTTTCTTTTCAGAAGAATTTGTTGTTAAAGTCTCACCATCAGAATATCAAAAAGAATATAAAATAGCCACATCTATGTACAGACCTGGACTAGTATTTCTCCTTTTTAATAAGGTACTTGCACTTGAGATGCTGAATAACAAAACCAAACGTCAAATTATTTGTTAAATATCACTCTCTAAAGTCATCAAAACCACAAAGAAATGAGAAAAAACCCAAAAAGACTATCAAATGCAGTGGTAAGTTGGAAAAATGATGGTGGGTATTTTTGAGAAGCGGAGCAAGATGAATTTTTTGGATTTCAAGGAACGTCTATTTCCAAAATGGTGATCTCACCAAAGTAAGACTTTGCATCATGGCTGTTCAGCTGTTGATACAGGAGCACAAGGTAGAGACATGAAAAGGTCCTAAACAAAACCTTCCGTAGCTCTCACAATCAAAACCAGCAGTTTAAATTCATAGATGCCAATCTTGAAGCACATGAACTGGGCTGAATTACCTGGAAAAATGTATGTAATCATATCTCTGTCTTTGGAACTAACTCTGACTCAGTGGAGCAGCCTCACCAGTAAGCAAGCATAAAATGATTACAATAATTGAGTTCTGAGCTTGCAGCACTGTAAATCTTTACTGGATTGTCAGCAGATGACTCTGTGTCTGAACAGTCGCAAAACCTGCTAAAAAGTCATTCAATTATAAGCACAATCAAAAACTGAGGAGAGCCTTTAACCTTTAGTTACTCTGCTCCTCAAGCTTTCAAGCAAGTTTTCTCCAGCTAAGAAGCCAAGAAAAAATGATTTCATTAAAATAATCCTTGTCCATCCCATCAGTTATGGATTTTTATTTCTTGGAACCATTTGGACAATTTTCAGTCTGGAAACCTCCTTCTGGCACAAGCAGTATAACTGCTGATGGTACCAACATACTGACATGCCTAACCTTGTGACATCAGCAGCAGCTTTCCAGATATGTCCAATTTTATGTATTTCCTAAGTTACAGCTGGGTCAGTCACTAATCAGGAACTCATTGTCGATGATTTTCCAAAGCATGATGAAGTACTTCAGACATATCAGCAATACTGGTCAGCCCCCAAGGCAAGAGAACAGACTTGGTTGTACCATAAAGTGTAACATAATCCTGTGCTCATGATCCCAGTCTCAATTTGAAGCCTAGTTCTGCTGGAATCAGGTGCATGGCTAAAAGCAAAGGTGAAGAATAGGGCAAAACAATCTAGGAGGCCATTTATCAGCATTGTCTCACTGAAGAGCTTCTCTCAGCTACTTTTCTCCCACAAGTAAAATTTGTGACGGGATTATAAAAACCTCAGTGTGAATCACTTCTGAGAACCAGGCAGACTCCAGATAATTCAGCAGAGTATTCCAGCACTGTTTCTTTCTCTGTCAAGGGGATGACAATGGCAATCACAGCTAAACATATTTCATCATTTGACCCCAGCAGCTTAAGCAGTGCAAAGTCATAACTACAGCTGAGCAGCCCCAAGGATGCAGTACACTGCACTACAGCCATGCCATCAGGGGCTAAATTAAACTCTGTGACAGGACAGTGGTGTACTGCTTTTAAAAGCCAACCCTAAAATGCTGAGGAACGCACCTAAAAGCAAATATTTTCTTTCCAGAGAGAAAACAACTCCAAATGAATGTAATTTGCGCAAGTATGGAATTCATATAGATTCTAATAATCTTGCTCTTGGAAAACAAATGGTGCCCAGACTATACCCTATTTAATTTTTATATGTTGTCGATAACTTCAGCTTGCTTTTAATCCAAACCAAGTTAGTTTTCCCACACAAATCCATGTATTGATCTTCCTCACTTCTCTTGAAACCTTATGAAACCATGAGCTCCCCCAATGTGTGTCTGTTTAATGCAGAAACAGATGATGCTCTGTACTACATATATTTTGAATTAGATGGTCTTCATAAGGCATCCAGTTGGGGAATATGTGTTTCAAAGAGAAGTTTTCCATAGCTCTTTCACCATTGTAAAAGATATGTGTCTCTCTGTACTGAGCTTGGCTGGGATGGAGTTAACTGTCTTCATTATAGCTGGTATGGGGCTGTGTTTGGATATGTGATAAAAACAGTGGTGATACCACAAGCTTAAGGTTTTGTAGAAAGCTGGTAGACACTTCCTGATGCTTTCTTTCACTGCCATAATTTATATAACACTTACACTACTTGTCTCAGTAGAGTTTTGATTTAAATAACATATGTATTTGTAGGTGGGAGAGACACCTATGAAATATGTAATTATTTGTTTTTAATTTGGGTATCATAATCTAGCTCTTAGCAGAAATTTCTCAGATGGTACACAGAAAAAAAAAGGAATTACGGGTGTGTGTTACTGATGGGAAGTAGAAAATAAAATCTTGTTTCATTGCTTGTATGCACAGCCTATAACTTTTCCTTTGGTAAACTGACTTGACCTATGAGAGTTTTCCTTAACTTTCCCAGGGAAAGAAGTAAGACTGATGGACATGTAATTCCCTCAATCCTCCTTTAAGCCCTTCTTGTAGGTGGGAGTGACATTAACCTTCTTCCAGTCTTCCGGGACATGCCCTGACCTCCACAACTCCTCAAAGATTATGGGGAGCACCCTCACAATGACATCAGTCAGCTCCTCTAACTTGCTCAGGATTTACAAGGGTCAAGCTCCTCTAATAGTTCCCACACTCTTCCTTCACTAGTGGAGGGTCTGTATTTGCACGAGCCTGGATTGGTGTTCCCAGGGACTGGGGCCTGACAGTGCTGGTGAAAACAGAGGCAAAGGATGGGTTGAGAACCTCCACCTTTTCAGCTTTTCTGGGGACACCTCTCCTGCTACATAGTGGGCCTGCATTTTCTTCTGTTTCTGCTTGTTTAAATACCTGATGAACCTTTTCTTGTCACTTTTTGACATTGCTGGCCAATGTCATTTTGAGATGAGCTTTTGCTTTTCTAACTGCAGGTTTGCGTACCCTGGTAATGCCCTTGGAGTTCTCAGTGGGTATTTGACTGCTTTTCCATCTCTGGTACTCTTTCTTTTAGATTTGAGCAGACCCAGAAGCTCAGAGTGAGCCAAGGGATTCTCTTGTACTGCCTGCTTCCCTTCCCTTTAAAATGGTTGAAAGTTTTGATGCTTCCAGAACGTTCTTGAATAAACCCAGCACGCACTAGTTACCAGTTCCTTTATCCTCCAAGGAATTTTTCCACAGAATCCCTCCCAACTGAGCTATATGCAAACTGACCTTCGTTCTTCTAAAATCGAAACTCTCTGTCTTAGCACAAACCTCCAGGGTGCTCAGAGGATCGCAAATTTCACAATGTAGTGATCCCTACAGCCAAGGCCATCACTGACAGAGGAACTACAAAGCAGGTTTTCTTGGCTTGAGAGTAGAAATTCCAGCAGCAGTTCATCCTGGCTGGCATATCTGAAAACTGTATGAGGAAGCTGTCCTCTAGGCACTCCAAGGACTTCATGTCACCTGAACCGACATGTGAGCTGCTCTGTTGAACTTGCAATAAAGGTCTGCATCGTTGAAGTTACCCATAAGAACCAGGTTCTGTTGACCCAAACTTGTTCAAGTGCCCCAGATATTGCTTTGGCCTTCTCATTTTGGTTTACAGGTCAGTGGCAGATGCCTACCGCAAGACTCCTCCTTGGAGAGGATCCCACTGATCTTGACCCAAAGTCGTTCAGCAGGGCGATATCAGCACCATGGGATAGTCAACAACGGCCACGGCTGACTTCTGGACATTCAAGGTTCTGACTAACACAGAACATGACCTGTCCTCCTCTCCTCCCCTTCCCTCCCCGTGTTTCTGGTGCAGCTGTCAGCCATCCCTGGCAATCCTTCAGTCCCATCAGTGGTCCCACAGTGTTACGCTTACTCCTGTGACAGCGTAAGTTCCCAACAGAGCACGGTGCTCTGGTTCCTCTGGCAGGTTCCCCACAGCAGACACATCCACCCAAGGTGCTGCTGTCTGGTTCTCATCTTGGAAGGAAGCTAAGGAGCATTTGTTCCTGCTCTTGGTGGCCTGGTTGATTTCCCCCTTGGATGCAATGACCCGAGTGTCGCCACTTTGAACCCTGCCCCTCAAGACCTTCAGTTTAAAATCTGCCTCACCAAGTTGGCCAATCTACTGCCACATAGTCACAAATATTTTTATTTACATATTAATACTATAGCATAGAACACTTCCAAGTCATCGTACCCTCCGCAAGCTCATGATTTACTCCTGAATTACTACGTTCCTGATCGTGATCGAATGGAAAGCTAAACCAGTGGCTTGTCTAAAACTGGTTTATTTTGCAATTTTTTTAATAGGCCAGTACTAAAACAAAAGTGATGCTGAAATGAAAATAATTATTCATTTTAGGAAGATTTCTGTGAAAATGACAGCTTTTCCATGTTGTTCTTGAGGGTACTATTAATGTTTTGGAAATTTGTATGCATCAATTATTTTGTTTTTAAGGTAACTTGTGTCCCAAAGGGTTGCGTATGAATATTTTATCCCACACTATTTTATATCTGTGTGAATTCACCATTTAAGCTCCAGTTATCAGAAAAAGCATTGTGGCTCATTTTCTGCTTGCTTTTTCAGGTGTTTCATCCAGAACTATTAGGAGAGCATGTCCATCCCTCATTATCCTTGGAAAATGGCAAATCTGATGAAACAGAAATGACACCAAAAAGAATGATTTCTCTCTTTCATCTTTAATTGCACATTTGTGTGAACTCATGCAACTCTAAGTTACCTAAAGGCTTGAATTGCTGATTTTGTTGTTATTTTATCTCAGATTTCTTGAAATGTTACTATGGAAAGAAAAAAATATCTTAATCTCTGTACTGCTAATGAACCAGTTGTGTGCAATTTTCACTATCTGAATTTTATTTTGCTATTCTTACTGAGCTAAAGCTTGGTCAGCATACTTATTTATACAAGTTTATTCCTGTTATCCTATTGCTTTAAACTAACCATTTTCCTCAGGCACCTAATGATGTAGAAGAGTACCTAAATATTCAGGTAAGAATTATTCTTAGCAAGCAGTGATGCAAAATGGTCCTTAAATAAAACTGCTTTTATGGCCTGCAAAACTATAGAGCATTTTGTAAATTTAAACAGGCTGTTTGCATACTCTTCAAATGAACATATTTAAATCAAGTGATTGCATGCAAGGCACAGTGCACCATTTCAGACAGGACTATGCACTGTACTTGGACAGGTCCATGTGATTCCCTGTCCAGTGTATCTTCTTGTCACTGGTTTAAAGGCTCTAAATATCCTTATTGAATTGAAGAAAAGGTATCATGTTGGCAAAGCATTAAATTCAACATGTGGTCTATGGGAGCTCAGTATTTTAATCCCCAGAAAGCTTTTATATGACCTTTGTGCTTCATTGCAGCCATCTGCAAAACAGGGATGATAAATGTGTCTTTTTCCAACTCTCTTTTAACCTCCTGTTTTATGACTTGAATATACATATTTTTATACATACAAGTAAGTATCCATATGTTTTTTTATACACAGGTCAATGTTCCTTCTCAAAATATGTGACATTTTCTGGCAGCTCTCACAGCTGTGCCATCTGTACAAAACCTTCACTTCATCAGATGAGAAATGCTGTGGATGAATCAAGATGCTGTCCCCATATTTATTCTACTATTGTCAACCCACATGATTTTCTCTCCCTTTTCTTCTTGGCTGCCTATGTGAATTATTCCTCCTTACCACACTGAGAAGAGATTTTCTTCTCTGAACACAAGGAGAGCCTTTGGTGTAGAGCAAAAGACTTTTCAGAAGGTCAAACTATAGGAAACATTGAACAGGAAATAAGGAGGGAAAAAAGAGAAATTGATTCAAGGGAAATTATCAGATGGATTCAAATTCCGCTCTGTTAAAATGACATCTTTAAGGAAACCACCCTAATCTCTCATGAGCTGTAAAGGAGCTGACACCACAGGAACACACATTCTCAGGAAATAGAGGAAATTGTTCAAGTGCCTTCCTTTAGGTACAAGCTAACATAGCCTTTTGATCACTGGTTAGGATCTTGTTTCATCTGTTCAGCTCACTGATCTTGCCTGGGTTTGTCAGCTTTTCATGATTTTCCTCCTCTGCAGGCTGCCCACCGGTTGCATTTCCCCACGGAACTCTGCCAATGCAGCCTGGCTAAGTATCTGCTGGTACTAGAAGCTAATAAATCTCTCCAGAAGTACAGGCAGCTCTGAGAATGCTCCAAATTTAAACTCTGTTTTACATCCTTGGCTCAGCAGAAAGATTTCCTCTCTGAGAACGAAAGCACCAACAGTTAAGCAGAGCAGAAATTCCTTGAAGTGGCAAAATTTTCCCTAAGTCTAGGCTGAAGTCTAACTCTGGATAACCAAACAGAGCGGAGCACTGTCTGAGAAGCTAAACCTTAACTGGCATGGCTTTTACTTCAGGCTTTGAAAGTTGATCTAACTGCCTGTTAGATTTCCCTTCAATGAATAAAACTAATTGCTGTTTTCAGTGAGATTCCATGCCGGTTCTTTGCAAAAATCATTCAGATTACTTGAAGGTTAGAAATCAATAAAATAAAGTGTCCATAAATCAAGAAAGGAGAAACCCATTTCTAAACTAATTTTCTTTCCCTATGGTCTCTTCAGATAGTCTGATAGAAAAGTGATTGTAGTAGATTTGGAAAGATTTTGTCGCAAGTGTCTTTCCTCCTCTAGATCTGGATCTTGTTGGAGCATCAAATAAAGAATATCCTATTCCCTCCCAGAAAACACTGCTGTTTTTTCTTGCTTTTTGGGAGAATTTAGACCCCAGTAGAAAAAGAAGTTCTGTAATTTATCACAAGGAGACTTCTCCAATGTACTGAAGAGTCATGACTCCAACAGGAAATAAAATCATCATGTCCATATTATATGTACTATTTTAATATCCAAATGGATTTAATGTGTTTTTTCCATATAAATATTTCAGATAGCTATGAAAAATGATTTCTTTCTATGCTAGGCTTTCTAAAGCTCAGAGTTCTTGCACTCTCTGACACATATTATCCTTTCTGTTGATGAAATATGAGATTTACAATGAGCTCTATGTCTAACATTATTCTTTACACTTTGATGAATGTTACATTTATTCCTAAATTTATGAGCAAATGAAAGCTTTTACAGCTATGGAATAGAAAACAGAAAATAGTTTTCTCATTTTAATAACTTTAATTAAATTTTTCTATGTACTGTAATTTTAACACTCATGAACAGGAATAGACACACCAGAAAGTAATAAATCAGCCTTGCCATTCCTCTGTTATTTCCCACCATGAGTGAATGTTATAGATTTATGTTCCGGTAATTCATCACTTTCCATCCATGATCCTGTGGATAATTTGTTGTGTTTATAATGACAGATTCCAAAACTCATTATATTTAAATCCTCAGAAACTAGAAAGTGCATAAATTGGAAAGTTAAATATTAAATATTAAATTGGCTACTTTGGTAAAATACGGATGCAAAGTTACAATTTTTTAATTTCAGTGGTAAAACAGTGTTTACCTGCTGTAGCAGAGCGAGGGATCGTGGGTAAAGCCCCTGTCATGACAACTAGAAGTATATTAAGAAGCAAAGATCAGCTAAAAACTACAAGCCTGGTCTCCTAATGATTATAGCCTCACTTTCATTAAATTAAATACATTACTTCATTTGGTGTATTTTTGTTATGTGAAAACCTAATCAGCTTTGCTATCTAAGATCTTTACAATCTTTTATCTGTCTCTTATTGACTTTCATTTAATCTATCTCATAGCATGACTCTGGTGTTCAGTTAAAGGTTGGACTGGATGATCTTAGAGCTCTTTTTCAACCTTAATGATACTATGATTCATGGTCCATATTACATTGAATGTTTGGATTTTTTTATAATCTATTTTTTATAACACTGGAACCCTGAAACCATTGAAATGGGAAATGTGTGTTGGAATGAATACCTGAATGGAAAACTTTAAAACTGTGCATAAGGGCTTGGAGCTGTGTCAGGGGAGCTTTAGGTGGGTATTAGGAAAGGCTCTTCCCCCAGAGGGTGGTCAGGCACTGGGACAGTGAGTTTTCCCAAGTTCAGACCTTTCATGCCTTAAATCTGAGTTCCACTTTTCTTCCAGCTGGGTGTAAATATGTTGTCATTTTCCTCCCTATTCCAGTCGTGAAAACTATCAATCAAACATAAAACTAAAGCAGTCTAATTAAACTCTGTGCTGGGAAGCAAATCATTGCCTGGTGGAATTTGCTTTGTGACCCAAAATTCCACACTGGGCTTGCTTTAAGCAATGAAATGGTAAAGACACCTGAGAAACAGCAATTTTTCCCAGAGTCGTGTTTCCTTTTGATGCAAACCTTGAAATGGCAGTGTCACAGTTGCAAATGTGTTTTACCTAAAATAGATTCCTTTACATTTCATGCAGACAAACACCATCCCAAACCAGGAATTCTAAGAGTAGGGCACCACATGGCTGCCCTGTGCTCAGACTCTTCACACCCACTTATGAGATGGGAATTGAGAAAGCCTGAAAAACAGACACTTTGAATCTCAGATGGAAAAGAATATGGCCAAAATTATAACCATAAAATAGAAGAAATACATTTTTAAAATAAATTCTATTAAAGAGTAAAAAAAAATCGTTACCACAACAAAAACTTAGTGACTCTTGTAAAGCAAAAGCTATTTTACACATTAATTCTTAATCCTACTTCCAAATGATCAGTGGTGGGTGGACAAGTTCCAGAAGAAGAGATCCTGAAGCTTACCCAGGCTACCTGAGAGTTCCCTGTCTGAGGCACTTGCTCATGGCACAACCTCTAGACAAATCCAAGTCCAGCACATGGCAACTCTGCATTTACAGCGAGTTTTGTGACATTTTTTTTTGTTTTTGCAATAAGGCCTGTTTTCATTTCTCTGTGTAATATAAAATTTTTCAAATGGGAGGATTTTATGAGATTTGGGATCAATTTTGAGTATGAAAACCTAAGGGGAGGTCATCAACACACTACACACCTGCTACCACATTTCTAATGAAAGCTTAATGCAAAATCCATCACACCTTCTGTACAGGTGTGACTGGCACTGTGGATAATCCATGCATGAAAGACTGAAGAAAAGACCTGAGGAAAATTAAGCCCCCGATATGCAGTCTACAAAAACTGGGGAAAAAAATATTCCTACCAAAAGAAGTATTAGTTGCAGAGATGGATGTCAATATATTAAAATAACTGAAGTGTTGAACTCTTGCAGAGCATCTGTGGTTTAATTTTTTCTCTGATAAAAAATAAACAAATCCATGACATTTTTTATGAGCAGGTGCTGATTGTGTCAGTAGGACCACAGGAATCTCAGGACACCTCTGTAGGATTGCCGTCTGAGGTGTTGGTGTGGTTTGTTTCAGACGGTCGGGACAGAGACGAGAGACCTCTGGGGTTTGGTCTTAGAGCATGAGGTTTATTGTGAAAGGGCGTGGGGGTAGGGGACCTGCTGGAAGCTGCCAGACACAGCTCAGAGGAGGTCAGAGAAGTAAGAGAGAGAGAGAGAGAAATACAGAACACGGAATGCCATGGTTGTTGCTTCCAATACGATAAATCATCTTCTGTGCTGAATATTTTAATTTTCACTAACCAATCTAGAACAAGCTACAAATCCTACAACATTTACATACAGCCTATGAGAGTCATTACATTACCATACGGTGTTATATTTTAAACCCTAAAAACTGCTTTTTGGACCCTCTGTTAAGTTGGTAGGGTCTGCTCTGGCCCTTGGACCTGTCTGCAAGCAGAGGGGATTGTTTAATCAAGGAGGGGGATTATTTAGTCAAAGAGGGGGATTACCTTCAGTGGCCATGCCATTGTTTCCCCAATTGTTCAGTACCTGGGGTTTGGTATCTCAAAGCTTGTCTTCATTTCAATCTCACTTATAGTTTCCATATTCTCAGCATCTTTTGCCAGGTAATCATATTTGTAAGGCTTTCCTATTTCATGCTCCCCAACACACCTTTAGTCCAACTCCTGCCCAAAGCAGGGGCAGCTCTGAGGTGAGACCAGATTGCTCAGAACTTTAGTCAGCCGAGCACTGAAAATCATCAAGGACGGGGATAACAAATTTATCTGCTTTGATTCTTGAATTATTTCAGGGCTATGAAGAAAAGTAGTTTTTCCAGAGAGATTTCCAGTCATGGGATGAATCAAAAGAATTCAGTGGGCCATGCCTGAAGCAAGGTCTTACTCACTGTGTTTCAGAGTATCAGACCTGGCTCTCAAGGAGAGCCAGAGACATTACCACAATAATTTAAATTACGTCAAGTGAAAAGAGTACGTAAAGCAAGAAATCCTTTCTAAATGAGTCCACAGAAAAAGGACAATTATTTGCAATGAAGAGTGGTCAGCAAAACCCTAGGAGTGTTTGAAATTAGACACCTATGAGCTGAATTTATAAAAATAATGATGTTGAAAGAGTAGATCAGCTGCTCTAGAAAAAATAAATATTTAGTGGAAACAAGGTATTGAGAGAACTCCAGTTCTGCTAAGGATATTTACTGTCCTTGCAGGCTGAAAGCAAAAGGATAGGAATGACCTCTAAAAATCATTTAACAGCAGTAAGTGTCCAGACAACATGAGTTGCTAGAATATATTTCATTGAACAGAATTCTATTCAATGAAATGTAGAATTCATAGAATAATACTTCATGATAAGTACTGGGAATAGAACAGAAAAGAGAGACATGGTGAGCCTGTAGTATTTCCCTCAAACAGATGAAAGTTACATACTGGGGAGTGTAGTGCTTGTTCATTTATCAAAACAGATTATCTTAAAAAGTGATAAGGAGCTAGCATAGGGCCTGTTCTTGAAATGAAACCCTAATGACATCAATGCTGCCTGTGAAAAACTCGTGTGTTTTCTGGAGCACATGCAAAGTAGGTGCAGAAACAGAAAATGAATATAAATTACATGAGACTTTTGTCAGCTTGCTGAAAATTCCCCTTTTTATCACTTTGTGATGCAAGTAGATTGGGTGCTGCTTCAAACCTTAAAAGCAGCTAAATTCTTCTTCTCTTTCTTACGTTTCCATTTCATGGAATCACAGAATTGTTCAGGTTCGAAAATCAACCCAGGACCACCACCATGGTCACCACTAAACCATGCCCTCAAGTGTTGCAGCCACGTATTCTTTGAACCCTTCAAGGCATGGTGATTCCACCACTGCCCTGGGCAATATATTCCAATGCCTGAGCACATTTTCTGTGAGGAAATCTTACCTAATATCTGATCTAAACCTTCTTTGACCCAACTTAAGATCATTTCCTCTTCTTCTGACAGTTTGCTACAGGATGACTTTTCATTGCTTATTATTTCACCATTAAGAATACCCTGTCAGTCCAACCTGTGCAAGCACACGCTGTGATATTGTTCAGATTCAGAAGGAGAAGTTACTTGCCCTTGCTAAAAAAACCAGAACCCCTGCAATGTTCCAATTCATCCTGAAAATTAATGATATCTTTCAGCAGGAGCCTAAGCAGTTGCTTGAGCCCAAGCCTGCCTTCAGAACAAGCCATCTCACAAGAGTGGGATTAGCTGAGTGTCACAAGAGCCTGAGCTGCACAGAGCTCTGAGACTGAGCTGTGTTGATCTCTTCTTCCTCTGAATGACCCCAAGGGACAAAACTCCTGCTCCTAATCACCAGCTAAAGATTTAAGAAATTAATAAATAATAATAGGTCCTCCAACTTTTAAAATACACAAAGCAACTGTAAAACATAAAGTAGAAATTAAAAATTAACTTATACATTGCTTTCTGTTGGTTCTTGACTTCCATTTTACAGTTCAACAGGTATACATCAATACACTGAGTCCTAGCCCTTCAGAAATTCCCTGGGATCTTCAAGGGTTTTCCCTCACCTCCACAGTCTGGCTGTCTCCTTCACGTTTCTGGTTTCCCACTATGGAATTACAGAATTGCAGACTGGTTTGCTTTGGAAGGGACCTTAAAGCTCATCTCAACCCAACCTCTGCTGTGGGCAGGGTCACCTCCCACTAGAATTCTTATAAATCTATAACTCCCCTGCTATGAATGTAACTTTCCTGACTTTTTCAGTCTCTTCCTCACGCTGAGAGATCAGTTTATGTATTTCTTTTATAAAAGCACAGCGAAAGAGGGAGTTGGGGAATAAAACAAAGGAAAATTCATCATCGTGAGATGGGAATCTCATCAGGATCCACTAAGCAGAGATTGGTCTTGGCTATCTTTTATAGAGAAACCAAATGTCTTTCCACTTACAGGTGCAGTAGGATGAAACACAGCGTTGGTATAGAAAAAAGGTTCCTCATTAAAAAGAAATCTTAAAAAAAAAAAAAAAGTAGAAAAGTTATTTAATAATAATCTGTTAAAAAATAACGTAAGTTTTCATTTCTCTTTACTAGAACCATGATATGGCTTTAAGGACTCTGGACCTTCAAAATAAAACATGGCGGACTATAGTAAAACCAAACATTGAAATCTATCTCAAAAATAATGAGAAAAAAATCTTTAGAATTAACTCATAATTAATATTTAGAATTTAGAATCTTTAGAACCTTCAGATAAAATATCCAAAATGCATTTAACAGATCTTTAGAAATCTAAAGGGAGATCAAACAAATTTGTAACCAACCATTAAACACAGAAGTTTATAACAAAGTTCTCTGTTTCCAAATGTAAAAATATTAGCCAAGAATTGTTGAAGTTGAATAGAGCCAACCACAAAGTATAGAAATAAAGCCTTGCCATTTTATACAGGACGGTAAGTACTGTGTTTGTCTCATGGAAAATTTCATATGCATTCAAGAAGGATTTCTGCACTAATGAGCACCCCACTAAAGTTTGTGTTGTCACCTCACTGCGCAGAAATGAGCTACACAGACAGAAATCTCAGTGCCAGCACTGATCACCATCCTGGAGGGATCAGACAGCAATCCAAAAACAGAAGGGAAGAAAAGCTTTCAAAATTAAGCTGTTGGTTCTCCCTAAACAAAGCACAGCATTTTAGAAGAAAAGAATAAGCATTTTAGAAGAAATAAATATTTGCTACTGAAAGTTTTACTGATAAAAGCATTTCTGACTTTATTCTATTCCTTGCAAAACCCTGCATAATTCACTCAAGGGAAATGCCCAGACTCAGAGGCATTCAGGTGCTGCTGCAGAGCAGGTTCCAGAGGCTGAACCCAGTCCTGGCGAGTCCATCAAACACCACTTGAATGCACAGTGCTATGGCACAACAAAGCATCCTGTGACAGGAGAGTTTCTGCTGCAGAGCATTGCGTGTGCTTTTCACACCTTTCTAGCAGAGAACCAAGCATGGCTCTATGATGTAGGGGCAAAGACAAAGCAGGACTCCGATTTCTGGCACCAGAGGACTTGATGAGTCACCAGTTCCTGCCCTTTCTTCCCCTGATACCACAATGCATTTCCAAACATATTTCCATTTTTTATGTATTCTGCTATACCTGAACTCCCATGAATAGATATACAGAACCACAAATTCACAGAAGAGTTTGGTTTGGAAGGGATCTTAAAGCCCACCCAGTGCCACCCCTGCCATGGGCAGGGACACCTTCCACTGTCCCAGGCTGCTCCAAGCCCCAATGTCCAGCCTGGCCTTGGGCACTGCCAGGGATCCAGGGGCAGCCACAGCTTCTCTGGGCACCTGTGCCTCACCACCCTCACAAGGAAGATTTCTAAGATATCTAATCTAAATACATTACTGTAATTTGTCCAAAAAATACCTGCACAGGCTCTTCACTTCCAAAGGTGTGACCCAGCTAATTTTCAAAGCTCTTCAGTACCTAAACAAGGAAGTATCTTTCATTATGGACAAATGACAGGCTACATTATGTGCTGTACAGGAAGGTATCTTCTTTGGTTTCACAATTTCTTTATACTTCAGGAGTTTATTACTAAGGTCATACAAAATGTGGAAAGATATTTATATCCAAAGATGTAGCCCCAAAAATTATCACATATCCAAAACTTGCGTTGCAATATTGCCAATATTGGATAACAAAGATTATTTTTCAAAGAACATAATTTCTCTTCTGAAAATGAAAATTACTTCATTAAAGAGAAGGCAATTAAAATATAATTATTTTAAATAACATTGTCTTTTGCTGATATTCTTTTCATGTTTTTTTTTAAATGGCAATTCTCTTTACAAGTGAGAATGTCTATGCAACAACAAACACCAAAACCAGAATCCTTTCAATTTCTATTGTCACAAAACAAAATGCTTTATCTTATCTGCACATTAAAAATAATAATAAATCTTCATTTTTTCTTGTTAAACACTCCAGTTCTAGAATAACACCCATTAGTTACTATAGGGAGAGAGATTAAACCATAAAAATAATGTAAGTCTAACAGAGGATGAAGAAATTAAATACATAATGCAATTAAATGAAAAAACATGAAACAGTCCTTCCAGGCTTTGCATTTTACAACCCTTTTGTCCACTCTTCAGTAATTTCTTCTCTTTAATTTCTACTACCCGGAACACCTTTTGGATGGTATGTTATAGTTGTATATTGTACCTTTTCTGTAACTTCCTCAAACTTACAGAAATTTCCATTATAAAGAGCTGTCCCTGCAATCATGGTTTTGTCACAGCTATAAATTGTCCTACAGCAGAACACAATGTCATACACAATGTCCAGCATAATGTCTGGCAATTTTACTGGAATTGTAGAGAGGAAAAAGATGTGTTTCATACTTTTTTTTTTTTTTTTTTAAATGCAAGTAAATAGAAATCAATTTTAAAATAAAATCCACATGCACAGATATGAGCACTATCATCTTCAAATAAAACAACCTTGCAAAACTGAACTTACAAAACCTATACACAGCTTTATTAAAATAAAGGACATTGCTGTGCATATTTCTTCAATATTTCAATTCATTCAGTCTCGACAAAATAATTTTAGCCAATAAGCCAAAGTTACTCATTTGCCTAAACATAAATCCCAAATTAACTGAAATATTTTAGGATCCCAAAAATTAATTCCAAGAATCCCCTCAGGATGGTGACTGAAATCCAACTAGTCCAAAATGCACTCCCAAACAGTTCATGTTTCAGAGCATATTACTGCTGCGGTGCATTCATTTCTTGCTTTCTGTGGTCCTCTTTAACCTGAAGAGTGAAATATTCTGCACATACTGCAAGATACACTGGACATACTGTAGTAACACCCAAGATACTTCATGTATCTATGTACTTTAATATCTGTGTTGATATTAAAATCAAAATGAAGACCAAATCTTTTTCTGCTCTGTTAATATGAAACGTCAAAAGATTTCTCGTTCTGTACTAGGTACAATTTAACCTTATAACCTTCTTAATTATTATTTTTTCAATTAATCTATACTATAAACTAAAATAATTTTCATTATTTCTTAACAAAAGCAGCATTTTGTTCCAGTCTTCCAGTTACTAGAGGCAGAGAGAACCATCCTTTACTGATTGCATGGTACTGATTGATGGTACATTGAAATGTGATGAAAAGCGACAACGAGAAAAAGAGAACACCTTGATGTAGACACCATGTTTTTGGTTCTTGGAGGACACTAAAATCTTCATTGTTTGTGTTTTCTCCACTGAGAATAAAGCCACTAAAGTAAGTAAATATTTTGACTTTGACTAATGTAGAATAACAATTTTCATTTGTGCAGTGGCTTTTAAAATCCAAAAGAGCATTAAGGTCTTAGAAAAACTTCAAGCTGTATATAGGCCCCATAGCTGCATCACTTCGTCCACCACTGGAGTGAAACTGCTGCTGGCATGAAATAGGAGAATATTGAGAAATATGAGCACAGTCAGGCACAGAAGAACCAAAGAACAGCTTCTCAGTGTAGAGCTGAAGGGAAAACAAACTTCATGAATGGAAAGAAGCCAGGCTTTAGGGCTCCCATCCCTTTCCTTTAACATTTCTGTACCTTTTGGGTCAAGCAGTGTTAAAGGAACCCTTTGGCCAAGACACTCTGACAAATTACAGGTTGGATATTATCCAGTCATGTGGGATTATTTCTATAGATAGATCTTTTCCAACTATATAAACACTTTCTTCTCTCTTTATAATAAGAAATAACTGCAGTGTTGATGACTATTACAGCAGTAGTTCAGGGCTACCAATTTTTACCCTACCTTCTGCAATTTGGCTTCTTGGCAGCTTTATTCATGACCCTACATTGAGTGACTTACTGAATTGTTATCACTTCCTGGTGTCTCAGATATTAGCTCTCTTCAGAGCCTCTAGCCCACTGGTGAACTTCATTTTCCCTCCAAGAAAAACAGTAAGTCCTTCCTCTGCATTCCAGGGAGATGTTCTTCCCTGCTGGCATGTGGAAGAGGTGGCCATCCAGGCTGCTTGTTCTTCCCAGGAGCAGCAGCTGGGACTGCCCAGGTGGTCAGATGTTCCCCTCGTCTGTTGTATTCCAGATTCTTCCATCCCAGCAGGTACACTGGGGTCTTTTGCACTCAAGTCCAGTGTGTCAGCTTATATTTTTCAGTCTGAACACAGGGAATCTATTAAAACGCATTTTGTTTAATGTCTTAAACGTGCTAGAGTGGTTGTAGTTTAAAGAAATGGCAGCTGCATGGCCCCAGGACTTTTTTCATATGTCCTGCCACTGTGATGCAAATAGCATAAGTGCCTAAAAAGGCACGGCCCAGCTGGGCACGTTAAGAGGCATGAGCACTCAGCGGTTTAATAAAGACCCAGTTCTATTACTGGCACCAAAGGCGAGGTCAATTCAGGAAATGCTGTCGCTGATTCACAACCTACTTCTTGCTCCTTGTTTTAATGAGAAAACACAGTACGGCTAAAACTGAAAGTGAGACCTTGCAGTGCAGCCCACATTGTGTTTCCTAACAATATTTCTATGGTTCTTGACTATATCTGCTGAAATCAGGCTTTGACTTCTTATTATGTCCGCTGTTCATTACCTATTTCCTAAACAAATATCTACTTTGACATCTGAAAGCTAAAGAAATTCTTTAATAAGTCTAATGTGACATATTTCTCTTCTGCAATCTAATCCCACAAAGGCACAGAGAAATGCATAAATAGCTCTGAAAGACACAAAATCCAAGTGGCTTGGAGGACACTTCCAAAGTAGAGAGCATTTGATGAAGAATGCTATGCTTTGAACCGTCAGGATGTCCTGAAGCATATGAGCTCTTACAGAGAAAACCAGCAACTAAAGCTCTACCTGCCTAGAAAGTAAAATCATTATATAATTGTCGGGAATTTTCAGCAGTGCATGTACGAAAAGGCTGGTTAAATCCTCTTCCATGGAATGAGAGGTTGATTTAGAGGGAGTGGAGTCACAGTCAGCTGAATTCTCCATCTCATACAAGTTATTACTGTGGTTAACATGTCTCTCTATTTATATATTTCCTGGATTTCATTTTCTTGCTTTACTTACTGGTGATGAACAAGCCTTAAAACCAGAGGCACAAAGGTCATAAGGAACTGTGAGCAAGGAAGGTATTAGGCCTCTCAGTCAGGACCTGTCGCTGTCAGGTCTAAGGAGATGACTGAAAAGGAGGGTCACAAAAACAGCCTTTGCATAAGACACTTTTATGTATCCCAGATAAAGCAATTTGAGTAACAAAGAGCAAAACCCCCCAATTTATTTGCAGTGTAATAACTGTGGCATGAGTAGGAGGGTCATGTTTCAATGGGCAAAGTTCTTGAAGGTTGCAGACTGTCATCTACTCCCAAGGAACTGCAAAACAAGTGCCTTTACATGAGTGCAAGGGGGTCTTGATGTTGGATGTGCCTGGCTAACCTCAGGCGAGTTCATGGGATTTTGGAAAAGGCAGTATGGTGCAGAAGATTCAGAGAGTTGGACATTCATGGAATCACAGAGACATGGATCCACTAAGGTTGGAAAAACCTTTAAAATAGGGTCCAGCCACCAGCCCAGCACTACCACAATGTTTACCACAAACCGTTCCTCAGGTGCCATATCCACAGGTTTTTGGAACACTTCCTGTGATGGTGACTCCACCATCGCCCTGGACAGCCTATTCCAATGCCTTGCAACCCTTGCTGTGAATTTTTTTTTTCCTAGTAGCTAATCTAAACCTCTCCTGGTGCAACTTGAGGCCATTCAAAGAACTGCTGTGTCTTGCAAGCAAATCAAAAGCCTCCACCATGGTACCAAGCTTCATTATTCCTCACACAAAGGAAGGGACTTGAAAACAGAATGAAAATAAAAAACAAGCTAATGAAAACTTACTGTAGCAAGAGTCATTAACTGCTTAAATAAATGCAGTTTCTAAGCTTATTACATTAGAACAAGTGTCACTTTTACTGACTTGAAAATGTGTGGAGCTGCTGCAAACTACTGCGGCATCCCCATAAAAGATAAAGGGAGAGAGATTTTACAGGCTCACAATTTGTGTTTACCAGGGGCTAGAAAAAGGAAAAAGAGCTGGTCAGACTAAAAAAAAAAATGTTTAGGGTAAAGAAAAGAAATCATCTGCTATGAAAATAAGAAATTGAAAGCCTGTTCAAATTCCTCTACTGCAAATGTCCTTATTCATCAGTTTGTTTATTTCCATTTTTCATGGAAAATACTGATAATTACCCAAAGGCTCTCCAGCCTGTCAAAAACACATAAACACTTCTGTTTTCACTTATGAGATAATTTTTTAATGGAATTAGGTGATCCACCACTTTTCCTCCTTTCCCACTGTGAGGCCAATTCTGCAAGATGAGAGATCTTTCTTTTAGTCCAACATTATTTGAAAGGAAACCAAAGGAATGAGATTCTTTAGTTATGGCTCTGCTCTGTGCTAAGGCTCCTCTTTCTCTCTACTGTACCCCACATGTAAACATTATGGGAATGTTTATGTTTTATGTTTTCCTCCAACAGTCTTCCAAACAGCCTGGGTCAGAACTCTCATCTAGAAAGGGTAGAGCAGCAGCTTTGCCTGATATCTGATAAGCATTCAACAAACTCCTAGAGGAACATGTGTATTGTATAATTCCCAGAAAGGGCGATAAATGGAATAGAAAAATAATGGAAAAACAACGAAGTTATTTACAGTGGTGATGAGCTGCAAGACTTACGGACATTAAAGTATATAACCTATTACATCATGTCTCAATTTCTACTGAAAAAAAGAGAAAACATAATATGAATTTCTTTACTTGAATGGGGGGAATTATTGGTGAGCTGTGACAGTACCATGTGAAAGGCAATTTGAATACGCTTTTAATCATGACCTCACTGACAGGTGCAAAACTACTTTAAATGGAGGTGAGATGTCCAAGGCAAATGGTGGTTTATATTTTGAGTAAGCTTCATTGCTTTTTTCAGCACAGATTGGAAACCAAGGGAAATCGAAAGCCTGTAAACAGCTTTTCTTCTCATTTAAAATCTGTATATTTTCATCTCAATAGCCAGATAAAACATTAAGTTTAGCTAGAGGAGGACAGATATCAAATTCTAAAGCTTCAGAGGAAAAGAGAGAGTGAAAGGAAGATGAAAAATATATTAAAAGCTGGTTTCTGCAGAAAGTATAAATCTTACCAGTTGAGCAGTGGAAGTCATATGCTTTAGTGATATATTAATTCCTCCCAGGTCAAAGGCTCCTTTAACATATCTGCCACCATGTCATGAGGTAGTCTGAATGAAATTCAATACTTGTGAAAGGTTGGAAGTTGATGATGATGATTCAAAATCAAAATATTTTATTTGTGAAATATTCTACCAAAAATTGGTGTCTGATAGACCCTTGATTTGCTTTTTTTCCTGGTAGAGCTAAAGTTGTAATGATAAACTCACCCGACCCAGGCTTCAACTTGAAACCCAACACAAGTTGAATCAGAAATAAAATAATTTTTGATTTTTGACTCTTGAGTTTCAGTTTTTCAGTAAGAACCTCTGGCTGGCATTCTTACCAGGGCAGAAAGCCTTTTGGGAACTGAGGATGACTTTATACTCTCCCCTTGTACTCTCTTCTTTCATTCCCTAAAGTACCTTTCTCCTCAGCGCCCTTGAAACACAGCAACTGGGTCCCGGGGCGGGAGTCTGCATGCATGCCCAAGCCTGCTCTTCTAATAAAGAGAATTATTTTTAAGTAGTCTGACACTTTCAAAAGTTCTAAATGAGCTAAATAGAATCAATAAGTAGACAGTAAATTAATAAGATTAATAGTAGGAGAAAAATACAGAAATAAATTACACATTACTCTCTTAAATATATTTCCTCAATCTGTCCTGCCACACATTTCAGTGCAAATATAGAAAATGAGCACGCTATTTTCTCTGTGTTTTCTGTGTCCCACCTCCAGCTGGGGTAGAGTGGATGGTTCACAGATGGTTGGATTAACATCTACAAAGCATCTGGCAGGGAATACAAGCCTGTGAGGTATTCAGCTTCCCTGGACACTGAAGGCATTCAGCACTCAACTGAGAAGTCTTAATTGTGCCATGCTTTACCATGGAAGCAAATTTTTTCATTGCCCAGTTGGTTACCAGTTAAAAAACTGAAATATGAACACTCATAGCCTTGTCAAGTTTGTGTTAGAAAATGCACAGCTGTCATGGTTACTCATAAAAACATTCACATAGATATTCCCCCTTCTACTGTCCTGCGTCAGCATATTCCATAGATCTAGTTCTGTGTTATCTCTTGTATTTTGTAATATCCTGCCTTCTTTTTTTCAGTGAAGGACTTGGAATCCTGGAAGTGTTCAAGGATGGGGCTTGGAGCACCCTGGTCTAGGAGAAGGTGTCCCTGCCCACAGCAGGGGTTGGAACAGGATGGGCTTTAGGGTCCCTTCCAACCCAAACCATTCTGTGATTCTATACTACATTTCTGTAACTTACACTAGAAGCATGTGGAGCGATCCAATGGATTTGGCAATGCTTCCCCATTGAAGCAAGAAGGGCAGAAGGACAGATGGAGCTGCACCTTGATGTTCATGGGAAGTTTGTGCAGCACTTTCCATGCTCAGCAAACCAGTCAGGACTGCTCCTGTCTTCCCTATATTTTTTGTCATTGATTCTGTGCCCCAGAGCTCTGCAAACATGTTACTGTACAGAATCATAATGCAGAATCTCAGCACCAATGGTTTGGGGTGGAAGAGACCTTAAAGTTCCAACCCCTGCCATGGGCAGGGACACTTTCCACCAGACCAGTTTGCCTGGGATTGGATCCAACATGACCTTGAACACTTCAAGAATAATTTAATCAGTTTTAACAAGCTAACAGACAATTGACAAAATCAAAAGGCCGCTCCCAGTGAAGACATCACATTCTTCAGTTTGGGAGAGCACTGCTGCTTTTCAGATGAAATATTAATTTCCAAAGAAATCACTGGGTCATATTTTCTTAACCTTTCTTTACCCTTGTCTTTTCTCCTGCTTCTATGATATCTTAAATGCATGAGTAACTTAATGCCACAATTACCTCCTTGGAGGCAGCAAAAGACACGAGACAGCAACAACATGAGTTTTGGCACAGCTTGTGTCAAACTACAGCTCTCATTTATAAATCCAGGAGGAGGAATACATTTCTATCCAGCAAGATCATTGTGTACCATATGACTAATATTCTGACAGGGGATAACATGCAAAATAAAAACCATCAGACATTTTGATACAACACAAGCAAATGCTTTGCTTTGGAAAAAATGCATTTTTTCCCAAGGAAAAATTTGGCATCAAATCTGGGGTTTGGTTGACTCATTTTTAAAGGAGATTTCAAAATCTATGGCATAAAAACATGAGAATAATTCAACCTTTATAAACAGTCTGTATAAACTGTCATAATGCAATATTTTCACAATATTGTGGAAAACCCATATACCAGATTTTAACCACTACTAAAGGGCTCATGAAAACATTTGGGTGTTTTCCACTGTACCTTCTTGCAGTTGTTCAGTGTAGTTACTTTGTATTATCCAAGACTACTTGCAGGAAATTTCCTGGAGAAGAGAGACACTCTACTTTTCATGTGAGCATTTTTGATTTCTTTCTCTGTTCACAGTCAGTACCACTGTTGGTATTCCAAGGGCCATGAGGATTTCTGTGCACCATAAATGGCCCTGGAAAGGCACTGAGGCCTGTTTTACTATACATCTGCTACCAAGCCTACAGGCAAACTTGCCTGCCCACTGAGTAACACTAGAAATTCAATTTTCACTTTTTATTTACAGCTTAAATCTTATACAGCTAAAAATTAAATGAGACAGATGTGATCAGAAGGGCTTGTGAGGACATGTGCTCACCTAGCTCTGGCTCCTCAGTTTGGTTCAGGATTTAAACCCAGGAATTTGGATTGTGAGGGTTCAGCTGATAAAAGTTTATTACTGCTTAGGATGTGAGCTGTGATAAAAGGCACTGGCAAAGTAGGAACAGGGTCTGATCAGCAGCAGCAGGGAGCGTTAGACAAAATGTCCCTGGTGAGGCACAAATAGTTGCTCTGCCTGTGGCAGAACTTGTCCCAGGATACCATTGCAGTGTGGAGAGAAAAATGGGCAGGCTTTGATGATTTTGCTGTGGTAATGACACTGGCTGTACTTGGTCCCATTACATGTCTTCTGGAGGGGATTATCAGAGGGAGGGTGTTCATTCCTCTATCCAAAGAGAAACAGCTTCACTTTTATCTTAGAGCACTGAGCTTTCCAAAGGCATTAGAGAAGTTTCCCAGCCAAAATCTCCAAAAAACAGCCATGGTGCAATGGGACAAGAGAGAAGATCCTCTAGTGAATTAGTAACTGGCTAAAAGACAGGAAACAAATACAGGAGGAAAAAATGACGGGTTGTGCACAAGGGAGAAGATTATCACATCCCACATGGTTCTTTCTTGTTCAGCATATTCCTAAGTCATCTGGAAAATGGGGCAAGTAATGAGGTGAAAAAGTCAAAATTCAACATTTTAAAAATGCAGTAAAGACCTTCAGTTGAACTGAGTAATTCCTCAATGGATTGTTCATTCACAAACACTTTTATATTTAAACTGTTCATTCCAGTATTTGAAAACTATTTTTCACATGGGAGAATATTTTCTTACCCAGCTGTTTCTGCGCAGCTACTAGGTTTGCTGAAGAAATAGTCAAATTTTGATGGCAATTACAAAACCCCTTTGCCAATCTACTCCACCTTCCTGAAGGGTTACCTTACTGTCTTACCTCTCATTCACAGTTTTTCCCTTTCACTGACTGTCTGTAAAGTTGTTAAGAGCTTGTGCTGCAAAATCTGGATCCTTGTTGTCCAAATAGATCGATGAGAGAAACTTTCCTAGAGTGACTTCTTTACAGTTGTCATCACCTAGGCTGGGTCTAACAGGTATTCAAAAGGTGAACACACTGAAAGAACTGGATATGAATTGTTAAAATTTGGATTGCCTGTAGCGCTTTATACATATTTGTTGACTCCCATATTATAACACACCAAAATAAAAACACATGACGGCAGCCCCCAGTTGTCTCAAAGTGTCTCAAATGATTCAGAGGGGAAAAGAGAGCATCAGAGAACCCCCATATGGTGCTTCCAGTGAGGAATACAGTGTAAATAGTGGAGGGAAAGTAAGTGCAACATGCTCTGTAATAAGATATGGAAAGTGCAGCAGCTGCTCTCGTTGCCCAGACTGTCCCCTCATTTCTAGGGACATGGTGATGATCCATGGGCAAGATGCACCACCATCTCAGAGATTCTTATACCCACATGTTTCAAGGTCAGAAGGGACTGTGGAATTCATCTGATCTTACCTAGTACAGTACAGGGCAGTGAGTGGTGCCTCAATTTTTCTATTAAAGATTCCTCCTTCCCCTATGAGTAAATGATGTTATCCCGGGAACCATGGCTGAACAGCAGGCTCTCTCTAAAATACATCCAATCATAAATGAAGTGCTCTAAATCTAATTCTTACTTGCAGCTAAAAGACACTGAATATAATGATGGAGTCCAATAAATGCCTACCAATTCTTCTGTGGCCAGGTTACATTGGAAAATAATGTTTATTGGATAATCCACAGTAATCCTTCATTCCTTACAGCTTCCAATTTTTGGGATAAGCCTTCCTTCTTCACCCTTTTAGTCCAGGGAAAACTCTAATCAGACTTTTCTGATATTTGTGTTTGCCTTGTGACCCTGTACTTCACCATCTTCTGCTGTAAGGGCTTGATAAAGAGATCTGTGTGGAGCTGTGTCAGAAACACATCTGCAGCTCACATCTCACAAAGCCATCACATGGAAACCAGATCCTACTTCTTCGTGGTGAAAGGATTGGATAAGTTGTCCTTAAATCTTTCATCCGTCCCTTTGCTTTTTCTTCTATAAAGAGCAAAGAGCACCTTGAGTAGAAATCACACTTACAACACACATAAGACACTGCAGTACACTGAAAATGCCAACAGTGCTGTAACACCAAGGGCTAAACCATGAAAGGCTGTTACGGTTTTGAAAAAGTGAAATTCCTCCCTCTGTGCTAACAGAAGTGAAACTTGTTCATCATAAACTCCATTTATAATCACTATTACTGCCTCCTTCTGTGTTTTTCATTTCTAGAGGATTCAGATGAGAAGATACACATAAACACATGCAGGAAACAATCCCCTTACACCTATATAAAAGCTAAATTTTAAATGAGAAACGTCAAAAAAGTTCAGATTGAGCAAAAGTGGAGCTCAGTTAATTTCCACGCCCCCTACCCCTCCGTAATACCTGGGCACATTTACGTGTATTCCTTCTGACAGATTCCTGTGAGGCAGGAAATTGGTTTTATCTGTGGAAAAGCAGACTAAAGGATTTGTGCATGGTCACACAGTGAATCTATAAGGAAAAAGGAATTCAGGTATGATTTCTCAGTTGCAAAAAGCACTCTAAGCCCTGGACTCTGAATCTATTTCAAACAAAGGTATATATGCTTAGTCACCCATATTTTCTCAGGTAGCAGTTAGTTCTGAGTCCCTTAATGAGCTGTATAAATCAGCATTTTTCTAGAACTTAATGAGGAAAGACCTGAGCCTACTTTTTCAAACTCACAGGGCTAAATCTTCTAGAATACATACATATACCACTGCCTGGTTTTTCATCCCATAAAGCGCATATGTTTGAGCCATACACGAAGAAAATAAAATGGAATATCCTGAAGATAATACAATGTAGTATCCTTTCTCTGCAAGAAATGCACAATGAAGCTGGACAAGGAGTTTTCTGCTTTTAAACTCTTTTCGATAGTAAAATGTTTTTCATCAGTTAGAAGCATAGACAAAGTGTGTGTCTTCCTCACAGAGTTTCATTTTTCCTTCTTTCATGAAAAGTTTTGTCTTTGTAAAGACAGAAGTGATATTCACTGTGTTTTGGGAGAGGTTAAGGAGAAGTTCGTCCATATTCACCAAAAACTGAAAGTGCTTTCAATTGAAAAGAGTGACAGGGATCTTTCTGAAGGATTCAGTGTGCTCACCTCACACTCAATGTCATCTGGTGATGAACACATCACCTCTCCCTGGATGCAGCGGCCATCATAGCACTGTCCTGACCTTATCACCAAACCATGTAAGAATGATCCAGAGCTGTTAGAGAGCATCTAATGGAGGGACATGGAGATGGTGAAGGGTCTGGAGGGGAAGCCATACAAAGAACAGCTGAGGTTTTCAGTCTTACTGAAAAGCTGACATTTGACAAAAAAGTATTCACTGAATACTTGTAATAGCAATCAGTGCCATCTCACTGGCTCAGCAACATTATAAGAATCACAGAATCATGGGCTGCAAGGGACCTCAGAAGGTCACTGGTCTAATCTCCTGCTGAAGTCCAACAAAAATGGATGCTGCACAATCTCTCTGAGCAACCTCTGCAGTTCTTAACTGTCCTAGAGGAGAAAAACTTTCTCCCTCCATGCAATCTGAACTACTCTTGTTTCAGTTTATAACTACTGTCTCTTGTACTCTTCTCTGTCTCATCCTGCTTGTCATTGATAAGATGTTAAACAGGGCAGGTTTCACAGCAGAGCCCTGTTATAGTCTGCTTATTAATGGGCTCACAGTGGAGTCATACCCCTCATCCTTGACCTTCTGAAACCAGTCAAGCTGTGTTTGTTGTCCACGTTATTGTCCTCCCATCTGGGCTACAGTACCAAAAGCCGAATTCAATCACATTGTGAGATTGACCAAAGCCTCAATGCAGAGAAGGTAAAGGGAAGTCACCCTTCACTCATTCAGTCACTTCCCTACAGAGCAGTCAGGTGGGTCAGACATGATTTAACCTTGGCCAGTTCATGTTCCCAGCCACTTTATGTGGCCATCATGTCCACAGAGATGTGCTCCTAGAGGTCTCACTCCACAATTTTCCCATGGTTCACCACCAAGGTGGTCAGTTTCTTGCATCATTATTTCAGCCTTTTTAGATGAGTTCAAATTTTGCTTCTCCAGTTGTCATGAAACTTCCTCAGTCCCTATGATCTTTCAAGGGCAGCAGAAAGGGGCCTTAGGAGGTCACCATCCAGCCCCTTCAGCACCCTTGGATGCATGCCAGGTCTCATGGGCTTGCATGATCCAGTTTTTCTCATGTAAATCCTGACTCAACCCTCATTCTCTCCTGGTAGCTCTTCTCCCCCTTGTACCTCTTCACTCAGTTTGGGGGCACAGAAAATCTTGTCAGTAACAACAGATGTAAACTGGATGTCTCTGCCTTACTATGCCTCTGTTTTTAAATCCTATACAACGAGTCCAAATTTGCCTTGTTGCAAGCATTTTGTTGCTTACATAACTGTATGAGCTCTTTTTGTTGCCCTTCTTGTCCATTGCAAATCTCTATTCCACTTAATCTTTCGTTTTCCTAGCACTATAGTTGCATGTTCAAGGAGGTTTTTAGGTTTCTCACTGGCAGCTTGTCCCTGTTCCCACCTCCTGTGCAGTGCCTCTTTGCTTTAAAGCTCTGCCACAGCTCTGCTTACCCAAGCTGGTCCCCTGATACATCCACTCATTTTCCTGACTGTGCCTGGAGGATGCTTGGAGGATGCTTAGCGGATGCTCTTCTTTCAGCCTTGCCAATTTTCCAGAGCTCCTTTGCCTTCCAAGAAGCTTTCCAGCTCCCTGAATAACCCCAAGTCTCTTCTCCTAAAGCACAAGGTCTGTACTCTGCTATTCTCTGTTCTCATTCCCCTCCAGATCCTGAATATCCCCACTTCATGGCCTCTAAAGCCACAAACTCTCACATTGCTACACAGCACATCCTGATTAGTTAACAACAGCTTTGTCTGCAGCCATGGCTGTTGATCCACCCAGTACCTCTATCAGAAAGTAATTCCTGACAACCTCCAAAAGCCCTCTCAACTGCTGTGTCCCACCATGTCGGCAGATGTTGGTTAAAGCATGCCTTGAGCAACAGTCTGTGATCTAGGGACATACAGAGATGTCCTCAAGTCACCTGAGGAGGACATCATCACCTGACCAGGATGTCTGTAAGTCGCTGTCACTGCAGTGTCACCCATGCTCGTCTCTTGTCTGATCCTGACTCAAAAGCTGTTGCCCAGCTGTTGTCCAGCCCAAACCAGAGCCCTGGCATTAGACCTTCCTTAGCATAGAGGGAAATGAAGAGTGAATGGGAGACTGGGAGAAGAAGGGGAAGGAAGGATTGGGTTTTTTAATTTTGGGGTTTTGTTTCTTAGTACCTAAATCTGTTTAAACTGGTAAAGAATTAAATTGGTATTCCTGCTGTTGAGATTCTTTTGCCCTTGGCAGTAACTGGTAAGTGATTTCCCTGTCTTTATCTCAATGACAGGCTTTTGTCATCTTATTTTCTCCACCTGTCCTGTAGAGGTGGAGAGACCAGCTGGCTGGGCATCTGGTCCTTAGTCAAGATTATCCCACCACAGCTTGACTGTTACCATCACAACATCGTATTTGAATGAGCTGTCCCACCCTATCTCCACTATCCCAGTGCAGCTCTGAGAGTGCTCTTGAAGCTCCAGTTCTCCCTATTCATCTGCCAGGCCACAGGTTCTGGTGTACACATTCATGAAGCAAAAGGTTCTTTGCTCTTTCCTGCCTATCACATTGCATCTTTTTTCTCTGGCCCAGTACTGCACTTCCTAATTCAATTTTGATTCATCAGATCTATCCCCTGCTGTTCACAATTGCAAGCTCTCCTCACCATATTGTTCAGTTTGTCAGAAAAGATGCTCTTGTCCTGCTTTGTCAAGAGGATCCCATCTCCTTCACCCACAAAAAAGAAGGTGCCATAGCCAACAATAAACCCCTGTAGTCAGAACAGGTGTTGACCTTCAGGATCCCATAGTCATTCCCCAACCTTCCCCTTCTTTGGGGAGGACTCAGGAAAACATCATTCTCCATGTCCTTCAGCCCCCAGAGACCTTCAGTACCTCATGATACACCAAAAAATCTGGCAGTAACATGGGAAGGTTTGGGAAGGTTTG
>VZRL01000814.1:0-13816 GCA_013397895.1 Origma solitaria | reverse complement strand
GCCAGTAGGCGCCGCGCGTGCGCGGCCGGGGCGCGTTGGTGTGGCTGCGGGGCTGCGGCGCCCCTGGCCCGGCGGGACGAACAAAGGGCCCCGCCGGGCCCGCAGCGTTGCGCTCGGGGAGCTCGAGGAGCGGCGGCGCGATGGCAGCCCAGGACGCGCCATCGCGCACGGGAGTCCTTCCGTACCTGGCCTGGGTACCGCTGGCTCCCCGTTACCGCTGGCGCCCGCTGGCCTCGCCGCCACCGTGTTCCCGCCACGGCTCCGCTCCGCCCCGGTGCCGGGGGGGCGCGGTAGCTCCCCCCACTGCGGGTCGCGGTCGTGGCTGCCTCGCCGCCATTTTATCGCGGGGCCCCCGGAGCATCGGGATGAGCCGTGTCGAACTCTCGGGCGATGCTGCCCGTGTCTGGGGATGCCGGGGGAGAGCGCCGGCAACCTGATCGCCGCGGGATTGTCGCTGGAGGGCAAAGCATTTGTCACCCCGCTCGGGGTGCGGAGCATCCCTGGCACGGCTGGGCCGGCTCTGGGAGCCACGGCTGCTGCAGGTTCGGGGCCGCGCTCCCGCACGGGTGGCGCATCGAGCCCAAAATCCTCCTGAAGCGTTGGGAGGCGGTGCGTGCGCCCCGCCCAGGAAGGCTTCAGGCATATTAATGTTTAATTTAATCCAGGCCAGCGGAACGAATGCTCTTCTAGCCCGCTGGTGAGACGTGCGGTGCCGCAGCTGTTAATTTCAGAGCTTTCACATAACGGTGTGAGGCGGGGAGAGCTCTAGAGCTGCAGGCACGGCCGAGAAGCTGCCACCCAGAGGGGGTCCCTGGGCTCCAAGCAGTGCCTGGGGGAATTCCCGTGGTCTGGGGGTGGCCCGGGGGAGTGGGGGTCAGCGGCTAGTCACCAGCCCAGACTGACAAATGGCTTTCTTCTCTTCACAGCTCTTCGCGGACAAGGTCCCGAAGACAGCAGGTTGGTAAAGCAACTTTGCCTCCGCTGCAACTGTGCCAAGTCCTAGCTCTGGACAAATAAAGCTGTACATGATGGGGTTTTATTTCCTTTGCAGAAAACTTCCGTGCTCTGAGCACTGGTGAGAAGGGATTCGGCTACAAGGGGTCCTGCTTCCACAGAATCATTCCTGGGTTCATGTGCCAGGTGCGTGGTGCTCCTGCAGCGGGTAGGTGGGTTGGCGGGTGAGGTGACCTGGCATTCATGTGGGTTTTGGAGTTGGATGCTGGCAGATTTAGGGTGGGAGGTAGGTTCTACCTCTTGCCTGCACCTAGTTCCAGAGTGTTCTGCACCTATGACCTGAAATGCTGCCTTTTCACAGGGTGGAGACTTCACGCGCCACAATGGCACTGGAGGTAAATCCATCTATGGGGAGAAGTTCCCTGATGAGAACTTCATCCTGAAGCACACGGGCCCTGGTATCCTGTCGATGGCCAATGCTGGCCCCAACACGAACGGCTCCCAGTTTTTCATCTGCACTGCCAAGACTGAGTGGTGAGTTGTGGGCTATGGGCGGAGAAGCTTGGGGATCTTCAGCTGGGAGATGTCCTCTGTTGGGGGACTTCGGGGACCAGCTGTGACTGGTGCATGCATCTCTGGCAGGTTGGACGGCAAGCATGTTGTCTTCGGCCGCGTCAAGGAGGGGATGAATGTGGTGGAGGCCATGGAGCGCTGTGGCTCCAAAGATGGCAAAACAAGCAAGAAGATCACCATCACTGACTGCGGGCAGCTCTCGTAAACCCTTGTCTCACCAACTGACCATTCCTTGGGCAGCCCGGGCACCACACCCTGCTGCAGCTCACCCGTTCCCACCCCACTCCTGATGTACTGCTGCGTTTCTACTGGGTCACGGTCCCACTGGGCCGCAGTTACCTTTGAGTCTAAATAAAACGAGTTAAACTACATACACCATAGCAGTCCCCTTCTGTCCCCCAGCTGGGGGAGGGGTGTGGAGCTGGTGGGGGAGGAAAAAGGGAGTGTCAAGGGGGTAGGAAGATCCCTGCCAGTGAGGTGGTTATACCAGCTTCCCAGTAGGATCCAGAGTGAACAGATTCAGGTGGTCCTGGCACTGAGCTGATCTGTGGGGTCCTCAGTCCTTCAGCAGGGGAAGGGTTCCACTCCTTTACCGCACTGCCCTGCACATGTGGGGCTGCAGCAAGTATGGGAAGGGCCGTGACTCCCACCTTGGTGTGCCATGTGGGTCTGTTTCAACAGGTGACATTTGGCAGAGCTGGTGTGGACTGTCTCGGGGAGATGAGGATCCCAGTTCCAGTAAGGGAGTGTTCCAGTCTGGGACCTGTTAAGGCAACCCGGTTTGGAGGTGGTTCTCTGATGGGGATCCCAGTGGTCCTTGAAGCAAGGTGGTTACAGCTTGGGGGTGCCCAGCTCTTAAAATTCTAGGCTTGCCACGGTCCCAGTTGACTATGGGGCAATTGGTGTGCCCAGTTCAAGGCTGGGTGCACAGCTCCAGAGTGATTCCAGTGTCAGGGTGCTGGGGTGAGAGTGAACTCCATGACCCTGTGGGTCCAGCAAGGCAAGGTCTGGCCCCCTGCCCCCTTTTGCAGTGTACCTGCAGTACCTGAAGGGCACTGAACTCCCATCCCCTGCACCTGGAGCTGCGCCAGCACAACCCACCTGTGGGATCTGCCTTGAATGAGACCCTGGTGGGGGTGAGGTGACCCCACTGCTGGTGGTGCAGCACGCAGGGTCTGAGGTCAAGATGAAGCCGGCAGCAGCTTCTGCCCCATCACACCCTGCCCGGGAGCTAATAGGGTGGGGCAGCATCCCCAGGGTTTGTGGCATCCTGGCCGTGGACTGCAGAGTAGAGGAGGTGTGAGTGGGCCTTCCGGTGATACACTGAGAAAAGGGGGAAATTTTTCTGTGGGGCAAGCTTTTCTGTGGTGCATGAGGCAGACCTACCCTGTTCCACACCGTGTCCGGGGTGCCATCCCTCTATGGCCCTGTGCCCAATGCCTCCCTCTAGCTCCTGCCTCAGGAGCCCTTGGGGCCTGGGCACCCCTTGAGGACATTACAGCCAGGCTGACCTGGAAGGTAGGGAAGGGTCCCCACAGCTCCTGCTCTCCCCTGGCATCTGCCTTGCACTGGTAGCCCCCACAGGGGAGGACACCCACCTGTTGTCCCACAGCACTTCCCACCTGGGACAGATCTCTGGCACAGCTGTGCCGGTACTCCCTGGGAAGGGGCATGCGAACATCATGGAGCTTTGTTTCCCCAGCAGCAAGACCAAGAGTGACCTCTGACCCCTTAGCGGTGAGTCGTGGCCATTGGATCTACATTCAGGCCCAGTTCTTCTGCTCTTGCCGTTTTCTTCATGAGGTGATCAGCTCTCCTTTGAATGGAGACTGTAGTTGCAGCTCTGAAGGGAAAGAACATTGAGCCGCAACATTAAATGCATGAAAACCTGAGGCTGGGACAAAGTGCTGCAAAACATGCCCAGAAACTGAAGTTGTTTGGCCAAGGCCATAGTATGGCCTTCAGCTTAAGTGGAGGTGAACACAGAGGACTGTCTCCTCCTAAGTCTGGAGACCCTCAGCCTGCCTGGCCCCCAATCTCATCCTCGTACCAGTGTGTCTAGGAACAGTATTTTGTGTCCCACACACACTGCTACCATCACTCCCAATATCTGCATACCCCACTTCACACAAGAATTGGTGAGTTCCTGGGTTTGCTGCCATTACAACCCTCAGATGGTTGTGCTCCTGGTCTATGTTTATCATTCTGCCATTATTCTGAAACCACTAATTGCCCCCTGAAGCTGTCCATGAGTGGGTTCCATTGCTCTGCAGGCTGAAGGGCTCTGGGCTGGTCCTGCAGTGCACATGTGGTTGAGTTGGGCAGCTGTGGGCATCAGGTGGACACGGACGTGCTAGGTGACTACCTAGAGTGGGAGGGGCCAGTTCCCTGGTGATCTGTGGGAGACGGACTGGTTTTCCAGGCGCACGTAATGACTGTTGGTTTGGGGTCCAGATCTTAGAGGTGCTGGGGCAAACAGATGAGCTGTTCAGGTGCAAGGGATGGCTGCTGGTGTCAGACTGGTACACTGGTTTGCACCTTCTCCATCCTCCCTTGAGGAAGAAGGGATGCCTGTTGATAGCTGAGAGTCTGGTCTGTATAGGTGGGGGCAGGACATTCCTCTGGAATGCTGGGATACTGAACTGCTGGAACTCCCAGGATAGTTTCTCCACAACCAACACAAGGCAGGAAGAGAGATTGTCTTTGTGCTCCTGGAACTGGTGAGCCACTTCATCCACCCTCAATGCCCCTCTGTCCTTCCAGACCATCACCCACAGTGAACCGGGAAGTAACAAAGGTATGCTCTGTATAAGGTTCCTTCACATGGGTCACGTGCATTGAGCTTTGTCTGAATCTCTGGGTAACTGTGCATCATTCAGGTCATCATAAACTGTCAAGCACAGCCAGTTCCCTCAGGTACTGGATTCTTTTTTCCATCATGGTTCACTTGCCTGAGCAGCGTACTACCTCTCCCTTAAAGGAATACCTTTTCTTCACATTGATGGGAGTTGCCTTCACAGGGATTTGTGTCCCTCTTCCAATGGCCTTGTCAATGATGCCTTCCCTAGAAAGTGATCCCAGCTGCTTGGCTTCCCTAGTCTAATTCCAGAATACTAGCTTGGTTATCCCGGCATCGGAGCAGTCAGGTGATAATGAGCCCACCTGGATGACAGCTAAAATCTTTTTACATATCCTACAGCTCACTGAGGTACTGGGTTGAAGTGGTTACTTCTTGGTCTGCCTCTTCCTCCTGTTCCTGTGAAGACCCTGCTTGGGACACCTTGTCCTCCTTTCCTCAACAGGCTAATGGACATGGGTGTCCATTTCTTCTCATCTGGGGATGACTGGTCCCGGCATGGGCTGGGTCTCTGGTTCAGCCACAGGGTCTGTCCTTGGCTCATCCCCAGCAGTGTGAGCAGCGGGACAGAGAGCGGACTGCCTCTCTGCTCTGGGGAGATGTTACTGCAGGTTTTCAGTACTTAGAGGTGCTTGTAAGAAAGATGAGGACAACCTTTTTAGCAAGACCTGTAGTGATAGGAAAAGGGGTGGTGGTTTTAAACTGAAAGAGGGAAGATTCAGACACAGATATATGGAAGATATCTACATTCAGATATAAGGAAGAAGTATTTTACACTGAGGGTGGTGAAATACACAGGCTTGCCCCATCTCTGGAAGTGTTCAAGGCCAGGCTGGATGGGGCTTGGAGCAACCTGGTCTAGTGGAAGGTGTCCCAGCATCCTGGGACAGTCCCATCCCAGCACTTTGTGCAGCTGCTTCTCTGCTCCAGGGACAACACTCCCCTCCTGGCCCTTGTGCAGCTCATTCCAGACACCAAATCCTGCCATATCAGGAGTGGAGAGCCATCAGCACCTGCCTGGAAGATGCAGCTTTCAGAGAACTGTTGACACCACCCAGGACTCACTGCCTGCAAATTTACTTGAACAAGGAAAATCCTCATGCTTCCAGAGTTCGTGGAAAAGGGGAGGTTGCAGCTCCTGTCTGTGTGTGTCTCGTTATGAGGAAGCTGCTGTGCCTGCGGGAAAGGGGCTGCGCTTTTCTAGACCACCTGGCTGTATCTCCCAGGGAGGGCAGTGTTCGCCCATGGTGAGAGCAGGACAACAGTCACTGTACCAGTGACTTGAACTGCTCCAGGGGCAGCAGTTTTCCCTGAGCGCTTTGGCTCCATTAAAGATCATCTGAGCCAATGCATCCCCAAGAGCCACAGGAAAGCCAAGGAAATGCAGGACAGCTTCTCCCTGGCCACATCCATCTCCAGTAGGACTTGTGCTGTCCAGATGTCATCACCAAAGGAACAACCCAACTTAGACCCTGTCACTTAACAGCCCCTATTCACCTCCAGTACCCAGGGGATTCCCGGCCCCCCCCCGAGTAGCAGTGGGGGATCCCCAGTCCACCAACAGCACCAGTGTCCCTCCCCACTTCAATTCCCAGGGATCTCCCAGATCCCAGGGGCATCAGTGGCCCCCTTGGCTGAGCTAGAGTACCCTGGGGACTCCCAGCCCCCAAGAGTGGCAGTGCGATCCTTGCCCCACTGTGGCATCCCCTGGTAACCTCAGCTCCACTGCAGCCAGCGGAGGGGACGTGGGGCTGTTTTATGGCCTGGCTCTGGATGGTCCCAGCAGAGGGTCCCTGTGGGGCACAGCAGGTTTGCCTCCTCATCCATCCCACCGTCACCTCCGAGAGGGACAGTTCCACAGCCAGCTTGGTGGGACAGGCACCCAAAACCTGCATTCTGCCCCCCAGCAGTGGGAGGATGCCCCGGGAGAACTGGCATCCAGCTCCTCACCACCCCCCACCCCCAGGATTGGGGGGGTCGATGGGGTCCTTCAGGCGCTCGCGGCTGGGCAGCTCCCCCGGCTTGAGACCCGCACCCTGGTATTGTGACCAGCATGGCCCAGCCCCGCTCCATGCTGTCCCTTCCATCCCCATCCCCTCCCCCCCAGGTCCCCTCCCGTCGCCATTCGCGGTTCTGCCGCAGCGGGGGCGGGGCTGCAGGACGCGTTCCGAACCGCCAGGTGGCGCCAAGGCCGCACCGCCGCCGTTCGGGGGCGGAAGTGGCGCGGCCGCGCGCGGGAGCTCGGGATGTTCCCATGGGATCCATAGACCCCATGGACCTGCGGGGAGCCGTGCGGAGCGGCACATCCCGCACAAGTTTAAATCCCCAAAGCCCACATTAGAGAGAGCAGGGTCAATTTAAGGTCCAAGCATGCAATTTTGGACTACAAAACCACATGTACAAGTTCCAAGGTTTATGCTTCAAAGCTCAAAGCCTCATTGAGAGGGCTGTCCTGGGGTGGCATAATGATATCTTGTATTCCCTATCATTTTGTATGCTTGACCAGAAATATGGTCCTGTAGCTTTAACTGTGTCCCGCAGCTGGGAGCTCTGCCGCCAGCGCGGGATGTTTGAAACTCTTCCCCCGGCCGTCTTATGGGGGAGTGAGAAGGAAGGGACACTGGGTTTTTTTTTAGTCAGTCGCTGCTGCTGGTTGCTGTTGCTACTGACTTGGCTGCTGCTTGGTTGTTCTTTTCCTTTCCCTGGGACTGTAATTTTTTCGTCGTTTTTGGACCTTTTTCTTCGACTTTGCTTTCTCATCTGAGAACCTGAGGAGCCCCGGAGGACAGCGGACGAGAATCCTCCAGGGAGCCACCGGAGACCTCCACCCGGCCCCTCTGGGGACCCCGGAAAGGGGAAGCTACGCCTGAGGAAAAGGACACTAAAGCTCATCAACTGTTTGTTCAGGTTTAATGACCCCTTTTTCCCTTTCCCTTTCCACTGCGTGGTCTGGTAATTAAACAGTTCTTTCCCATTTTTAAGCTGAGGTATTCTGTTGTTGTGGGTGGAAGGGGTGCTGGAAGTCTTTGCTGTGGGGGAGGTGTTTTATTCAGAACACTTTCCACCTAGGAAATTTTTTTCTAATCCAAGACAAGGGCCAAGACCATAATTTTTAAGGCCCATGATAAATAATATAGAGAATGAAAATTTTCAGCTCCCCTGAAGTTGCCGAATAGAACTTAAAGACTCATTGGCAAAAAAGAAAAGGATGCAAATGTATGCACACAGGACAATAAACATAGCTGGAACCAGTGGAGAAACAGATAAAGAGGCCTATATGTTAGAAAGTTTATTCCAGCTGGTTTTGGTATCACCCAAAGTCTCATCTGGTGGGTCCAGAGCCTCATTTGTAGAGTTCAAATCCTTTTGAGTGTCCAAAATGCATGGTTTTGGTCCCAAATGTTTCCTTTCAGCTTCCACAGCCACCTGCCAGGGACCAAAAAGGCCCCTTTATCGGATTCAGTCTGCAATTTGGAGGGTTCAAAGCCTAAGTCCCCAAAGACCCATTTCCTCATGCACTTATGAGTTAGGTAGGTCCTGAGCTAGTCTGGTGAGAGTACTTGTCCTGCCTTCTCCATGTTGGTGCAGGTGACCCCTCTGTCACAGTGGGAAGCATGTCAGCCCCAACAGTCCAGCTGCCAGGTGCTCTGCTATCAGAGCTTTTTTCAGGCAAGCTGACTGTTCACTCATCTCCTCACATTTGGGCCTTTTCTTTCTGCTCCAGGGGTCTGAATTCACACCCTCAGCTCCTTTGATGTGATCCGCACACAGATCCAGGTGGGGAATGAGACTGTGATTCTCTAGAGACCCATGTTCCACCTTGGAGGAGCCCACAATCTCTGGGACAACAAGGATGACCTGGCTGGTTAGATGGCAGGTTAAACCATGGCTGGCTGCAGGGATGGGGTGCAGGAGGGTATTGCACCCCTTTTCTAAAAGCAAACAGCCCCTGATGTGGTGCAGGTCTGAACCTGGGGCCGTGCTGGGCAATGTTTTCCAAGGGCTACTTCATTGCAGCCGTTGTCCGGCAAGGCCCCATGTTCAGCCCTCACACCCCCTCTGAGGCCCTCATGCTGCCCCCACCCTGTCTGCCCTCACACACACACAAACACACCCACCCACCCCCCATGTGCCCTCACACACACACTCAATTCTCCCCCACTGCGTAGCTGGGGGGCACTGAAAGGGTGCCAAATCCCCCTGTACTTGGGGTATGCTGGGGGAGGTGTGTGGGAGTGGAGCCACTCCATGGGTTCTCCACTTGCACAGCCGTCCTTGGCATTGCATGTACTCTATGAACATCCCGGGGACTCACACTGTGCAACACCTGGACAAGCTGTGTTGACCCATGCTAAACTCTGCCTCCCACACCCTTCCTGGCCCTGTCAGCAAAGCCCCTTGACACAATGCACCCCAGCAAGGATTTAAGGAGTGGGACAGGGTGATTGCTGTGAATCCAGCCCCCAGCCCTGCTCCTCTGGATCCTCTGGCCCACCAAGGCTGCCTGTGGGGCTAGGTCAGGGTGGGCACAGCTCCTTGTGCCCACCCTGGCTGGAGAGGATCCACAGGACACACTCGATATATGCCAGATGCCCAGAATCTGAGTATATATGGGTGGGGGAGAAAAAGGAATAAACAATGAAAAAACAAACCCAAGAACCCAAGGGGTGCAATAAAAAACTGATTGCTTTGCTCCCATCAGTCCTGGCAGGGTCTTCCTCCCCAGGGCTTCATTAATTAGTATGAAGTCCTGTGGTCTGGGACATCCTGGGGGGTAGTCAGAGTCCTGTCTGCAACCTCCCCAGCTCCAGCTCTCTCCTGCTGGTGGGGCAGGTGAGGAATGTAACGACCCTTGGGGCTGTGCCAGTACTGCTCTATGGGATCACCTGCACTAGAGCTGGGGCCACCCCTGGTATGGATCCAGGCTGGGATGAAGGGGTGGAGAGCAGCTCTGCTGAGAAGGACCTGGGGGTGCTGGTGGTGGATGAGAGGTTGGACATGACTCAGCCATGTGCACTGGCAGCCCCCAAATCCATCTGTGTCCTGGACTGCATCAAAGGTGTACCAGCAGGGTGACAGGGTGGGATTGTGCCCCTCTGTTCCACTAAGGTGAGACCCCACCTGCAGTGCTATGTCCAGAACTGGGACCCCCAGCATAAAGAGAATGTGGAACTGCTGGAACAAGTCCAGAGGAGGCCACAAAGATGCTCTGAGGGCTGGAGACTGTCTTCTCTGGAGTCAGTCTGAAAGAACTGGTGTTGTCCAGCCTGGAGAAGGCTACAGGGAGACCTTAGAGCTCTTTCCAGTACCTAAAAGGGCTCCAAGAGAGCTAGAGAGGGACTTTGGACAAGGGGGAATGGCTTCCTACTTTCAGAGGGCAGGGTTTGATAGGATATTGGGAAGGAATTCTTCCCTGTGAGGTTGGTAAGGCCTTGGCAGTGGTTTCCCAGAGAAGCTGTGGCTGTGCCATTACTGGAAGTGTTCAAGACCAGGTTGGATGGGACTTAGAGCAACCTTGTCTAGTGGAAGGTGTCCCTGCAGTGGGGTGGAACTGGATGGTCTGTAAGCTCCTTGCCAACCCAAACCATCTCATGGTTCTATGAAAACAGCCCCCAAATGACTGTTTGTCCGTCCCTGACCTAGTGGCGCAATCAGCCACATCTGAGCTGTCTCACACACCTGAACTCACCTGGACACCATGTCCAGTCCAACATGGAGTTTCTGTCACAGGACTTCTGCTACCAGCTCTGCACTGGGCTGGGCAGCCAGGCTGGATATAACAAGAACTGCCAGGGGCAGGTCTGGGTTCCTTGCATGGACAGGATAATTAAAATGGATCAAAACATGGGTAATGTCTGGAAGAGGAGACTTATGGTTTAAGTGGTGCTTGAACCAGCTGGATACCCCTCTTTGGAGGGTTTGGACATACCAGTGGTGTCCCTTTCTACCTCAGAGAGTCCTGAGCCAGGTTCTGTTCCTGACCCCCTAATTACCATCCTTTTTCCTAAGGCATTACTTGCAGAGCCACATCCTGGAGATCCAGCACCTGGACTGTGTCATGCTGCACTTGGGGGAGCTCCCTGAGGAGGTGCTCAGAGTGGTGAGGACATCTCAGCACACCTCTCCTCTGGGGTCATGTTAACAGAGTGGTGTGAAGTAAAGCAGATTTCCCCAGACCCACCTTCAGGCAGGTTGTGGTCACTCCCCTCTGGGAATGTGTTTTCCCAGCCAGAGCCATGCTGGGGCACAGTTCACCATCATTCAGCCCCTCCTCATGCTTGAGAAGGATTCTGGGCCATCCCTGTGTTTCATGTGTCCCAGAGTGCCTATCTGTCTTGGTTTGAAAGACAGGTGTCTGCTAAAAAAGGTGGGAACCTCCCTTAGAATAGAGAATGTGAACCCCCTTCCCTCTGAATTATTTTAACTTTGGAATCAAGTGCTTTCAGGCACAGATATGGGAAAAGGAATAACAGTTCTTTACTAGTGTCTATAACGAGGCAAACAATCAATAACAACAATAGTAACAGCAAACAAAACCAAAAAACCCAGTGGCAGATGTCCCTGGGCTGCCAGGCACTTTCTTGTTTAGTGCAGTCACGGTCACAGCCAGTAGGGGCGCTATTGACTCCCAGCTGGGCAGGACAGGTGCGATGATTCCCGTGCAGCTGCAGGGGGCGCTGTGGGGCGAGGTCAGGTCTGTGTCACGTGCGTAATGGCAGATGGGCTGGGCAGGGATGGCGTGAGCAGGCAGAGCTGGGCAGGGATGGCGTGAGCAGGAAGAGCTGGGCAGGGATGGCGTGAGCAGGAAGAGCTGGGCAGGGATGGTGTGGGCAGGAAGAGCTGGGCAGGGAGCTCAGAGCAGGGGGATTGGAGCGGCAGGATGGGCTCACCCAAGCTAGCCAGGAACAAAGGTGGCAGAAACTCCACCGTTGTGGCAGGTGGATCGTGGGGCAGCGGCAACCGGGCCCTCTTCACATCAGATTCAACCGTGTGTAAGAGTCGGTCAAAGAGTCGAGTTCTGTCTCAACATTTCTCATCAGAAACCACAGGTACAGGACTTACACAAAGAATGCTGTACCTGCTAAAGCTGGTACAGAACAACTGCTCTGTGCCTGCTGAAGCTGGTATGGAACGAAGGCTTTGCACCTGTTTCCAAGTCCCTACCATTGTAAAAGATCCACAGAGCACGACGAGACCACAGAGTCTCTCCTACCAAAGCTGACCACACCTCAGACACTCCTCTCTTGGCAGGTGTGGCCTGCCAGGTGGAGTTTGGCACATCTCCACAAGAATTAAGGGGGAGGAAAGGTGGGCCGCAAGGAGGGACCAGGTGTATGGACTAACATAAAAGACGGCTTTGGAACAGCTGAATTCTGAAGATCTTCCCCACCATGAAATCACATCAATTGAAGACGGAGGCAAAGGATCACCTTCTGGACCGGGACCCCCAGAGATGCCGGACGTCTGTGGACCTGTGGTAATAGCTATAAACCCCCTTTTCCTCCCTTTCATCCCTATCTTTTCCATTATTCTCTCTTTCTCTTGCTATCGTAAGCTGCTTTATGGGCACAATTAATAAAGTTTCTGTTTGGATTGAAATTTAACTCCCTTGACTTGTTGAATTATTTTTGTACTTTACTTTCTTTTTTTACACTCCAAGATCATAGCTGAAACAAACCATCACGCGTCCACTTAGGAGTGGACTGTGGCATTAAATTGGCATCACAGGACAGGATCCTGATCGAGCCTTAGGGGTAAAAGCCCTCCAAACTCATTTTTTGAGGACTCTATTTGGACTCCGGCTATCAGAACATAGAGTGAAAAAAAAAGGGGAGTTGAACTTTTTATTTTCGTGACTTGAGGAAAAGTGGCCATTGGCAAGTGCCTAACTTTCTCAAGTAAATTTGAGTTAGTTCTTTTTTGTTGTTGTTGTTTCTGAGATTGTTTTTGAGGCCTGACTTTCTCAAGTGGGGATTGTTTTTGGGGCCTAACTTTCTCAAGTGGAGATTGTTTTTGAGGCCTAGCTTTCTCAAGTGAATTTGAGTTGTTGTTGTTTGTAAGATTGTTTTTGGGGCCTGACTTTGTCAAGTGGAGATTGTTTTTGGAGCCTGATTTTCTTAAGTGAATTTGAGTTACTTCTTGTTGTTTCTGAGATTGTTTTTTGAGAAAGTTTTGTTTCTGAGTCAGCATAGGAAAAATGATAACTGAAAAACAGGAGAATAGAAATTCTCGGTTGATTAATGAGAGATTTATTTTTTGCATTTTTGGCTAAATATGGTGCTCGACCCTCTCCTGTTGGGGAAGATAGGGCTCGAGAGAATTGAAAAAATTTGCAGAGTATAATGGACTGAATTTCTTTACTGCAAAATGAGGGTAAAGTTCAGTTTTTACTACCAGGAAAAGCCATGGCAATAGTCTGCTCTGTTTTGGGTGCCAGCTTGGTCGCAGCCATTAAAGACTGTCTTAGGAAGCGTAGTAATGAAGAAAAAAATCATAGAATCCTTAGAAAACCTGGTGTACTGTCACCAAGCAACAATTACTAATCTAGAAAAAGAATTACAGCGCAAGGAGGAAGAAATCCATTCATTAAGGGTTGCTCTTGAAGTAAATCATGTTATCAGTACCACAAATTCACAGAAAACTAGTTTATAGGATATAGTATCATCGGGACCTGAGGAAAGGGTTATCTGCCAAATTAACCCGGTGTATTCACAAAGGAAATTGGAAGAGATGAGAAAACTTGATAAAAATCCCCCTCATTTAAGACTCTTAATCAAAACGTAATGTTCTTATCTTAATGTTGAAGATACAGAGCCCCATATGACCACCAAGGAAGCCCCCTATTCTGCCACTGAACAGGCAAAGTTAAAAAAGGAATATGGATGTCTTATCAAAGAATCTGAAAAAGAGTATGTGTGGCATGTGTCTTTGACTGTGGGTGACCAAATTCAATTGAAAGAAAAGGGTTACTGGGGCCACGGAGTTTTCTTAACAACAGGCGATTGCCAGGCCCCATGGTCCTTAACTCAGCGTGCTGCTTACTGGGCTGGAGAGTTAGACCCTCTGGATAGGGGAGACCCCTTGGCAATAACAGGCACAGCCGACCAATTACTAGAAAGTGTACACAAAGCTGCTTGCCTACAAATGATACATGGGAGAAAATTAATTCCCAGATGTGAATCACCAATGATGTTGCCTGTTAACCCTGAAATTATCACTCCCTTAATAAGGGGCCTCCCTGAATCACTTAAAGCCACAGGAATGTCTCTGGAGAACCATAGCGTCAGTGGGTCCTGTGGAGAGGTTAGAGAACTTTATGTGTAGAGGTGATAATAGCAGAAATACAGGCAGTACTTTTACAGATTCTTACGGAAATTCCTCCAGCTTTTCAACACCAGCCCCGCTACGTAACTGTGGAGGGACGTCCCTTAA
>VZRL01000813.1:1683-16264 GCA_013397895.1 Origma solitaria | reverse complement strand
GAGTTTTATCTCTGGTTTTATTGTTTTCGGACTCTCAGGGGCTTGATATGACATACAAACTCACAGAAGAGTGAAATCCCACCAAAAATTAGTGGTGTGCAGTCCATTCCATCCTTCTTAACACAGTGGATATTATCCTCGAAAGGCAGTGCAGTCCCACAGTTTGATCACTTTCCTTTCCTCATTGAGTCTAATAGAAGATCAAAGAGATTTTTTCCTTTTGCTGCTCTTCGAGATGGGTCATTCCATGTTTCTCACCTAAGTGGATGATCCTACAGTTTTCATCATTGTGATGCCAAATCAGCACCTGCATTATTAAAAACACTCACTGTGTGCTGGCTCTGCCTTTGCTGCTCAGGAAAAAGGTTGAAGGGGTGCATTTGCTTCATGCTTTGCTCAATACTGGCAAACAGTGTGTGAGGAGATGATGTGAAAGTTCAGGGCAATAAAATAAGGACAGGAGACACTAAATATAGGCACGACTGTAGGGAGAAGCCCTTGTGCAAACAGGCAGGTGTGTCTTTAGTAAATACTTTGTTCAGTAAGAGCACAGAAACCCCAGTTGATATGCCAAGATCATCTGTGCCAGCAGGTGTAGCACCTAAACAAAGCACATGCGTGTGATCCATGCAAACTTTTGTAAGGTGTAACTGTTTGCTTTTAGCTGCAGTGATTGGAACCAGTGGGACCAGGTGTTTTGTTCATGATTTGCATTTTTTCAATATATGAATTTACCGCCTCCATTAAGTTTATGCTTTTGCCTTCCATACAAGCTGCTGTTGTCATAAAGAGGTGTAGTTATATGGCTGGGGCATAAAAAAGATATATGTATGACCTAACCTCCACGCTCATTTAAAACATAAAATGGTCCCATAAAATGGTTTATCTTGATTCTTGTGGTCTTTTGCAGTTCTCTCTTGCCACTACTGTGTTTGACTGGTTTCAATGAACATGAGGTTTTAGTTGAGCTGTCACCACCCTGGGTGAGACCCTTGGCGCTGTCAAAAGGGAAGGAATAAATGATTGTGGAGTTCAGGAAGAAGAAGAGTCTAAAGGAGGCAAGTCCATGCAAAATTAGCATAACATGAGCTAAGGAAGGAGTGAGGGTATGGAAACAAAATTAGCTGGGGGTGGAGGAGGACACAAGGAGAATGAAATATTTCTAAGAGTAAGTTAATGTTTTCAATCAGAAGTGAAGTCTAATATGGTCTTTACAAATATATTCTCAGTGGTAAAGAATAATGGATCTTTGCTACAAAATATGCACCTGCTTGGTGACATCATAATTCTTTCCTGCATTGCTGATTTGTTCAAGCTATAATGTTCTTTTATCTTGTACTTCAGGAATATCACTGATAAGAGATGATTAAGAGAGAAAAAATGTTTAAGAAAATCTGCAGAGATGCAAAATGCCTCATGTAGCATTGATGTGCATAGCACCGTATGTATTTATTACTACAGATATGTGTTAGCTTTCTTGGTGAACTTTTTAACCTAAACCAATTATAACAAACTGAAATAGAAGCCTTTCTTAATGCAGATAGATCATTGCACATATAGTCATGTAGCTAAAAAAAAAAAAAAAAGAAAATACATTCCTCTCTTTTCCCATGATGCCCCACCCAGAAATTAAATTTTGCAAATAGTTTTGTTCAGTGTCTCATTTATAAGCAATGTCACATTAACTGCAGTCTTGGTTGATGTAGTAGGGTTTAGAGTTCCAACAGTTCACTGAAGCTTTAAAACCACAGGGCTTAATTGAAAACCCAATAAAACAAATGTTAGGCTTTGGATCAGGTCATAAGACCTTCTGTCAGATGTGTCCAGTGTAATTGTAGACAGCTCCAACAGCAAATATTTTATTTTATTAGTTCAGAGAGAATAACTAGAAATGGTGTAAAACATTTGTTCTAAAGCCATAGAAAACACTGATTCATGATAATACAGAAATCACATGTCCTGAAATTCAGGGAAACATCATTGAAAGAATACTATATAGAATAATTGTAAATACCAGTGTGAAAAAGACTTCTACTTCAATTTTGAAAACCTGTTTCAGGAATATCTTGGTTCCAGAAACTTGCAGAGCCTGCCTGCATAGACTTTGTAAGCCACCTTATCCCATCCAAATTGCAGAAACTGCAAGTGCAGGACCTCCCAGGATCAGGGGACAATGGTCACAAGCCCTGGTCCTGCAGCAGTGCAGGAGCACTGTGCATCTGGGCAGGGCTGGCTCCTGGCATGTCTCCATGTCCTGTGAGAGCACATGGCAAACCTGTCACCACTGGAAGCCTGGCCAGGGGTTCCCATCAGCACAGACAGTGTGGATGCTTCCTGCTGCTGCCTTGCCAGCAGAGACATGGGTAAGGGGAGAGGAGAAGAGAGGAGAGGGCATCTCCTTGACCAGTAACATCCAGGAGCTCAATTACATGAAAGAATTGAATCCAAGATTGGATGACAAATACAATTTATAATATCACATGATACAGCAACCAGGGAGAAAAACCACCTGGGCCGGCAGTAATAAATCTGGCAAACTTGATTTAAGAAATAATGGGACTAAATGTGAAACTCCTGAAAGCTGTGTTCAGGATTTCTGGGATATGGCCCTGGCCTGAGTGTAAAGCCACTGCTTTGATAAGCAATTTCTTCATATGTGATTATTCCACATCCCGGGTAGTCAGTACGAGGTTAAGAGTTTACCGTACCTGACACTGGTGACTAGGTCTTCATAGTGAACAGGGTTTATGTCTGATGTAAATATTTTCCATCTTTGTTTTCCTATGTTTTCTCCTCTCCAGCTTCCAAACCTCCCCAAATCCCCCAGCTGTATGTGTGAGAAGCAGGGTCTGGTGTTGGGTTTCCTCAATTTTCATTCTTAATTGAGCTGTAAATTCACCTCATAAACTCTTGCAGATCTAGTGGTCCTTCTACATTTACAACTTTTTAATTATCTTCTTAATTAGAGAAAGCCTCCATGTCCCCAGTACATTTTTATCAGATGAGTCTGTTATGAAACACATTAACATGGACTTCTTTGGTTTTAATAGCATCCTCTCCTCAGCCTGGTTCTGTGTTTCAGTATCGCTCTATTTGTCCACATGTTGATAAAAGAGGTGCCAGTGTATATCACAGCACAGTCCAACCCAGCTTCTCCTTTATCACCACCTCCTGGACAAGCCAAGGGTGCCTAATCAAGAATGTAAAGTTAAAAGGCATTATCTTTTCATAACGCTGAATTCAAATGCAATGCTAATGTCCAAAAGATTAAAATCCTATAAATGATAGCAGATGTGGGCCTGGGTGCTGCGTTCCATTCTTTGTTGTGCTCAGAGAGAGGTGTGACTGGTGATCATGGGTTGTGGAGGACAGCAAAGGGAGTGGAGGGGACTCCTGCCCCCGAGGCAGAGGTACCCTGTGCACCATGGCAAAGGGCTGCTGCTGCTTCCAGGCTTCCTTGTTTTATGCACATTTTCAAAGGGGAATGTGACCTCAAGGCCTGTGGTGTCCTGATATGACAGCTTTATGTGATTCCAGTTCTACAGCGGTGCAGCGACATTGGCTCTGGAGGAGTTTGGCCAGGGAATCCCACCCACACATGGAATGTGCTTGTGAGGAATGGCACTGGAGAGAGGGAGGGAAAGTTCAAGGACCACTAACATGTCACTGCTGCTGTGTGATTCAGTGTTGCTTGCAACAGTGCTTATATGAAAAAAATTGGCTTTGCAAAAAACCTTCAAAGCCTCCCCCCCAAAAACCTAAACAGAGATAACCAAGCAGCCCGGGAATTCAGTGCCAGCTTCGACATACAGAGCTGGATGTCTGCCCAGGATGGGGCTTGTGGAATTGCCCTGACTTGATTTTTTAGTGTAATTTATTAATTAGGCTGGTATTGTATTTTTTAGGAACAAAGTCATGCCTAGGAAAATGTACCCTGTAAGTACCTATTTGCAGAAGCAATATCCCTTTAGCAGAAAACAGGATTTACACAATCTGCATTTTAAACTGCTGGTACCACAGTTAATCCTGGATGCTGTAAACTGTAATGGCCTATTTCTTTATGTCGAGTTGTTCTTTTCCTCCCAATATCCTGTTTTCCAACTGCAAAGCGGCTTAGGCCGGTTCATCTACAGTGCTGACATTCAAAAACTGGTATGACTGGCAGCAGTAAAACTTTATTTAGCCTCCTTCTCAGTCTGAGAAAGAAATTNTAATCCTGGATGCTGTAAACTGTAATGGCCTATTTCTTTATGTCGAGTTGTTCTTTTCCTCCCAATATCCTGTTTTCCAACTGCAAAGCGGCTTAGGCCGGTTCATCTACAGTGCTGACATTCAAAAACTGGTATGACTGGCAGCAGTAAAACTTTATTTAGCCTCCTTCTCAGTCTGAGAAAGAAATTGCTTTGGCACAAAAACATTCAGTAGCAAAACCAAATGTGTGGTGTTGCTTCCATTGTTGTTCAATTGTTGTTTTCCCCTTGTGTTTGAATATCTTAAGGAAAGACTGATGGTGATGGCTGACAGCTCTCTGCAGGTATTGCTTTTCCTCTGTAAGTGATTATCACGATTGTCGGTGACAGCCCAGGGGGATGTGCTGCTCCTTAGGAGATGTAAAAATATAAGGACTGCTACTTTATGTGGTTTGGAAGGCATGACTGTCCACTGATGCTATCTGGATGCTGAATTAACAAAGATATTAAAATACTAAACGCATTTTCACCCAGTTTCCCTCTCAAAGGAAAACCTAACCCTCATTTGTTAGACTGCAGGCTTGATGACTGACTTGACACTGTTAAATGAAATCAAGTACATGAACAGTCCTGTTTACAATTTACAATTTCACAATTCCAAATCTTTAATAGAGAGATGATGTGTTAGCTGCTTCTTCTGGCTTCATGAATACATATTTTATTAAATTAGTGACGGTCTAACTACCAAACCATAAGGAGAGCCTCACTGGGACTTGGGGCATGTCAGGTTCCTGCCAAATGTTAGCAGGGTGGAATCCATTTGCCCCAGTTCCACATCAAAGAAATAATACTAAGACTAAGAAGAACAGCAATTTTAAAAATGCTTGGATTTAAATGGTGTTTTACTACATGTACATCGTATCTGTCACACTGGTGGTAGGCTTCTACTAGACTCACCATGCTGTATTAAAGTGTAGATTTTGCCTATTGAAACATTTCATTATTTGCCTATCTGTTTTCAAAACTGCTACTAGTTTGGACACAAAACATAATATAAATGGAAAAAAGGAAAATAACTTGTAGATTCTGGATGAGGTTCCTTAAATGGGAATAATCCGGCTAGGGACAGTCTTTTAAACTGTAAACTCTCCAACGAAGCTCTAAATATTGTGAAAATTATATCACTTTGTATCAAATTTATCACTTTGTCATACAAAGTCAAGAATAAAGCTCTCTAACACTGTACTTTCAGTATTAAAAAGTGGAATCACTTTTATTTTCAACACAGGGTATGAGTGGGATCTCTCTGCCTAACCCACACACTACAGCTAGACAACAGATGAGATTGAATCTGTGTAACTAATTCAGACTCATTACTTTTCCCCAAACTCATAAATACGTGCTAAACATTAATTCAGACTCATTACTTTTCCCCTAACGCATGCATGCATGCTAAACATTCCTGCCAATTCTCCTGCGTATTTAAATCACCTTCTCTGCAGCCTGGCTGAGGCCTACAGGCCTTATTAAGGCCAGGCTAAGCACTTGCACACATGAATGCAGGCCCCAGCACTGTCAGCTAAAGCTAAAGCAATTCACGAGACTTAGACACTGTTTGTTACAATTAAAGGTTTCCCAACATGTGCACAAGTGAAGGATAGGAAACAGCAGCAAGAATTGTACTCCTGGGGTGAGGCTGCAGCCAGTGAAGCTGAGGAGCTTTTCCTGGCCTGCCACAGAGAGGAATCTTCTGTTCCTTTGTTGCTTCTTTCTTTCTCCTTTGTTCCTTTTTTCATTTAGTTCCTGGCAGCATCCTTGATTTTGTGCCTCAAGCCTCATGGCCTATGTATTTTCTATATTCAAGACAACAAGTACTCTCATCTTTCTCTGGGTTTCCCCTGTCTGCTTGCTGTTCCAGGTTTGCTTTCCAGATCACAAACACTGGAGGAGGGAGACTCCTGAGGATTGTGTCCACAGGCACAGAAGGCAAACCCCCCAGGAACGACTTTTATTTCCTTTAGCAGCGCAAACAATGCCATTCCTGGGGTTAAATGAGGTTAAAGAGAGTTTGAGCTGCACAAAGGCTGTTTGCTCTCATGTCCAGGCCCGAGTGAACTTCCTTCCCTGTGCCCTCACACCCACGCACGGCCTGAGCACTGAGGGCACAGGAGCTGCTTGGTGCTGGGAGCAAGGAAGATGAGAGCTGCTCTTCAACTCAGCTCCATCCTGCAGAGGTTACTGGAGACCTCTGCGTGAGAAGCTGCTGGGGGAGCTGGTCCTATTTCTGCTGCTGGGCACCACAGGGTGCAGGAGCTTTATCAGAAGATAAAGCAGGAGAAGGTAATGTTCTCAATGTCCAGATCATAAGCAACACACCTAGAAAATGGGGTCAAATATCTACAAATTATGTTTCTTTTCAGGTAAACATGCTTAAACTTAAAAACTAAATTTCTAGGTACCCGGTCATTTTCTTACTTCTCTTGAAAAAATTCCAACCTATTTTCTTCACATTTTACATATTCCCTTGCTGATTCCATCTGCCCACTGGAAAAATAAAATGTATTGACCATTTCAACCCACTGATCTAACAGAAAAGACTGACTGTCAGTTACAAAATCAGTGATCCTACTTTTGGATAAGAAAAAAACTGGCACATTATTTGTTATGGCAAAGAATGATACATTTGTATTTTGTGAGTCATGGCACCATTTTTTCTTCCACTGCAGGTGAGTAGGGTTTTTTTCCAACTGATAAATGCCTGAAAGGAAAAGATATGCTGCTATCTTTGTTCTCTTTGATATGACAATGATATTCTCATCTAAGAAATAACATTCACCTCTATGTCAAAAATTCCTGTTTGCTGGGCAATACAATCTAAATTTCAGTGTCTAAGTTTAAACCAAGCTAAATATAACTCTGCTATATTCCTGTAAAAAAGAAGGGTGATATCAAAAGCTACTATGTATTTCTAATTTCCTAAGCATGTCAAAATAATTATATACCTATTTCTTGGTGTCTGCTGTTAATCCTCTTGGTGGACTCAGTGCAGGTGTGTGGGAAAATGCTAGTGAGCTTTAGATTAGATTCTTCTGTACCTGAGGAAACAAGCAAAATACAATCCCCAAATCCCTGTCATATCAGGTGTTTAGGTGAAATTCAGTGCAGAGATAGTATAATAGTTTGGGGTGGGTTTTTTTTTTTGGTGGGTTTTTTTGTTGTTGTTGTTTTGGTTTTCCTTTTTTTTGGTTTTTTTTTGTTTGTTTGCTTGGTTTTTTGCCTTTTTTTTTAAGTTTGGTTTTGTTCTTGGAAAGCTGAATATTGAAATGGAGTCCTTATTTTGGGACGTAGAAGACAAAGACAACAGAGCATGTAAAGCTACAAAGTGACTTGCATGCAATAATTTCTGTTTTCTTTATTAAGGATTCAAATTGCATCCCCAGTCTTGGGTTTCATGCATGCAGTAATTACTGTGATCAGATTGGTGTGGTTTACATGAAGTACAGTTTCCTATGCTGAGGCATACAGGGGCACCAACAGCTCCAGTCTACCGTACATGAATGAACAGAAAAGGATGCAGATCATCTCACCAGAGGTGATGATCAGGGCAGGAGCCAACTGGCTCCAAGTCCTTTGTTTCCCAAACAAATCAGTATTGTATGTTCTTGTTCCTGTAACTGTGAAGTGCACCTAAATATATTTTTCCTCCTGAGGTCCTGCCTTACAGGCAAGGTAAAATCGTTCCAAATACATTTGGGGTGTATGTCCACCTTTCAGGGTGGACATAGAGCTTGGCATTATCACCTGTATGTAACCTGATGTCCTGTGACTAAAAGGTAGAAAGGAAGTCAATTAATTAATTAATTGATTAAAAAAGGACTGAATTGGCATCGGTACTCATAGAAACAGGAAGAGTAAACGTCACAAAGAGCAAAGATTAGGAAATTCCGGTGTTTCTCGGCAGGGCTTGCAGCATTTTCCTGCCCCGCGCCCGGCCCTGCCCTCGCTCCCGCCCCGCCGCGCTGGTGTGCCCGAACGGCGCGGCACGGGCACGGCGCGGGGACAGCGGGGCAGCGGCACGGCCCGGACAGCGGCACAGCGGCACAGCGGGAGCGGAGCCTCGGCTTGGGAACGGTACATTCGGGTGGGGCATTCAGCGTCCTTACCGAGCAGGATTCCTGCCAGGCCGTCCTTCCAGGCATCCCTGGGCTTTCGTGCCAGGGGTGCGTAATGATCAGCAGGGCTGTGACGGGGTCTGACGCGGAGAAGCCCCGCATTTTCCGGTTGGGGAGTGCGCACTGAGTTAGAGTATATCTCTTTAGAGAAGTAACTCTCTTGCAAAGGCTGGGTTAAGGGGAAGTGCTGTTCCCTGGGCTGTCCTGGTGAGCTCTGCTCGAGGAGGGAGGCAGCAGCAGCTCGGCTCTGGCAGCCGCGGTGCTGTCCCCAGCAGAGGACAGCGGCACTGGCGATGATGTGCCCTCGTCTCAGCGAGGCTGGATACCCTGAGTGTCACCTGTCCGTGTGGCTGCCAGGTGCTGGCACACTGGGAGGTGTCAGGAGAAAAGTCAGTGTAAGGGGAAGGGTACCCTACTGCATCAGAACCAAAATAATTAATTCATTCTTTGTACGCTATTTTGTTAATTTTAGGCAAAAATAACCTGTTTAATCAGGTCAACTACATTATTTTTAGGCATGCTTTTTCTCCAGCAGTCCAGGTTAAAATCTTGTGGCTGAATAGTCTAATGTAAGGCAATGACAAAAAGAAATGCCACAAAGGGTGCAGTGATTCATGCTTCCTGGCTATTTGGCTTTCCAAGTCTGTTTTTTGAATATTAAAACTGCTTGGAAAGGGCCTGGCTTGGTATTCATATGGCAGTAAGCATATATGTGCTTGGGAGCTTAAATTAATGGGCTCTTGGCAGCATTTCAGTGAGAAGGATAACAAAACTATTTGTCATGCTGGATAAGACATGAAAGTACTTGTTACTCCTCTGTTTTCCTGATAAAAAGCAGAAGTCCTATAGTTAACGTAATTATGACGTGTCCAAATTACTTGCAGCATATTTAGTGCCGTGCACCAGAGTGAGGGACATGTAGTTCTGAAAATGAGAGTGACTGAAAAGAAACGTGGACATTCATAAAATAAGAACTATCTAGGGATGAAATGAGGGCTGAGATTTGTAAATTCTTTATTTCTTTTCTCCTCTAGGGCATATCAACATTTTCTAAATCCTGGATTTTACAGTGGCCTATATGTGTGATTGTAGGGACAGTAAAAGATCCTGGACTACTACAAAGCCTTTCTTTTAAATAAGTCATATGATTCTGTCTCTACTCTCCCTTTACCAAAGGGTTTTGTTGTAATTTCCAGTATTTCACAGAAGTTCACATAGCTGGAACATCTCACAATATAAACTGATCTTTTGATAGTTTAAATAACTTTTTTATTCTTCCTTAATTTGTGATATTCCTATAAGATGGTAATTTTGTCAGCATATTTAGTGTGGTTATATATATTAAACTTGTCATGCTATATTTTAATATGTGAAAAAAAGTTTTAAATTCTATAGTTTGGATGTGTTCTGTCAGATTTTTACAGCAGATATAGAATTTTAAATTATTTCCTGTTACTTTTTTTTTTATCTGCATTCTGACAGGGGACAGATTCCAGTCTATTTTGTGGCAAGAATCCAAGTTTTGTTAGTAAAGTTGAAGAAAAAAATATTAAAAAATGAATGTTTTAAGGGCAATTTGTTAAATAAAGAGGATGTTATGTAAGATTTGGAGAGGGAGCTAGTTCCACAAAAGCCCAGAAGCATTAGACTTGTCCTGTGGGATCTGCTTTTACTCAAGGAGTGAAAAACAGGAAGGAGCTGCTTTCAGTTTCACTTCCATTCCCAGAATGACGATCGTCACTGAACTGAAGTAGTTAGACAAAATATATTGCTAGTTTAACTTGAACTGGATTGTTTTTAAAGTGTAACTAGGTTTATTATTTATTTCAGAATTTTCAATCCTATTAAAAAGGAGTGCCTCTACCACTCTTTTTTACACTTCCCCTTTTGGATCTCCTGACTGTTTTGGATCTCTGTCTGTAAATAGCAGTTGCAGCTGTTGTGTTGCTTCTCTCATTACACCTGGGAAAGAAATATCTCTCAAGGTTTATTCTGGTATCAGTAAGTGGTTTTTTTTTGGTTTTTTGGTTTTTTGTTTTTTTTTTTTTGTGTTCTTTGGGGGTTTTTTTAAGCCCTTTTGGCAACCATCCTTTGTTTTCCTGTGAAGGTAAAAACTGGATCCACAGCGGAGTCTTGCACATCCCAGTGCTTTCCCCTGAGCTGAGGATGACTTCAGGATGCTCAAAGCATGACTGCAGGCATAGAAAATTCAGACTTATGTGATGGTGGAGACATAGCCTAGAAGGAAGCATTGATATTTAAGGTTATTTTACCTTGTTTTTGCAATTTAGCTTTCCCATATGGTTTAGACAGGCAAATATCTTTTATCAATAATAAACAGAGAACTCTAAATAACTCTTGCATGAAATTATATATTTAAAAAATAATTTGATAAAAATATTCTTTTGCAGAACAACTATAAGCAGATCCACAACAATGCAAGGTGAGTAAAATATAAATGAAATCTCAACTTTTGCTAACATCAAAAACAGCATGTTCAAGCAGTATTATCTTAGCTATTTGTGTACCTTCTAATGACATGAAATATGTATGAATGTTTTAAGTTGAAATTATTTACATTTTAAAATGGAATATTTTACAAAACATAGAGCTTACATTTTCAGATCATGATTTCTGAAGTTAAATAAAAATAATTAATAGATTAGTAATCTTGAAATTCAAGTTATTTCTGCTTACAAACTGAAGCTGGTAAATGTTTTTAAATCCATAACCATCTCCATCCGCTGGTGAGGTATTAGTATAGTCCAAACTTGAAGAAGTTGGGAGAAAAGGTTTGACACACAGGGGAATGGCTCATTGCCACGTTCTGTGCTGGAGGGCAGCCTGTCCATTCATTTTTGGTCCAGACAGAGTGAACTGACCCTGCTTGAGCAGGGCTTGGACTGGATGATCTCAGGAGGTTCCTTCTGAGCTGAATAATTCTGTGATTCTGTGACATCAAGAGCAGAATCTGCCTTTTTCTGCACTTTAACAACCAGAACTGCTTTAACTGATGTTTCATATATGCATTGTTTATAAATATGATCTTGATATATAGTTTTTACTATAGAGAAAATAGCTGCCTAGTTTTGTTCTATGTGTACTCTGGAAAAGGAGGCAGTGCTGGGGATCTTTCACCCAGCGTGAGAGGAAATGATCCATACTCATTGTCTACATTCCACTCTTCCAGGACCTCAACCTGCCACAGCACCTGGATACCCCTATGGCCCCCCTCAGCCTGTCCCTGGGCCTTACCAAGGTGGGTTGCTTGATTACAGATCTGTGACACCATTAGGAAATAAGCTCGGGGAATGTGGCGTTCGTTGTGCAAGGGTAATCATCTCTGATTAAGGTTTCTGTTGTTAATTCTATCGGGTTTCTTTTAATTTCTGTTTTGATGAAAAGTAATTTCTTTCCTTTTTCATGCTACATGTTAGTATGTGGTGAGCAGTACCAACAGTGGTAGGAGTTAAAAGTTCAGGTGTTCCTTGGTGGTCACTGTGGGGAGTTTGCTCGGGAGGTGTTACTGATTGCAATTAATGTGTGGCCGCTCCTTACTGATTTTCAGATTTTTAAATTATCATGTTATTCCAGTATTTTACTTTATTATTCTCTAGAAATGCAGAACTGAGAAAAGGATTGTTTTCAACTTGCAGTTCTGCATGCATTCTGTTCCTGTTTCATTCTCTGTTGCTGTATTTTGCAGGTGGTTATACCTTACACTTTCCCTTACTTGCTTTCTCCTCCCCTGCCTCATTTTCTGCTCTACTTCAAAATGCAGCTCTCCTGAACAGCTTCTCTCATTCTGGTGATGATTGTTTTCTAAAGAACCAAATCACAATAAATAACAATCAGGCTTAAAGCATAAATTATAGATAAAGAGCAAAATGTTTTGCCAAAGTTACTGAGCTGTTGATAAGCTAAAGCTTGTTCATCTTGGGACAAGGCACTCTGGGGTTTGTAAAGTAAACTTGCAACTTTTAAGTAAAGTGGGCAATGAGCACTCACTGCTTGTGCCATGGAGACCATGGGAGCATTGTTATTTCGTATAATTGCATGTGCACACACTTGCACACAATAGCAGTAGGTAGGTTGTGTGCAAAGCCTGTGCTTGGACATAAAAGTGATTCTGAATTCCCAAAGGGTGCATTCTTCTCTGGGGTGGGTGATGTGGCCACGTATGAGTTTTAAGCCACAGCTGTTTGCCTCACCTGAGGCACAGACCTGCTTATGGTCACAGCCTGATCTTTCGCTTGTAATGGTCCATGTGTTGTAATGTAATGTGAAATTTGGTGCTGACCTGGTGTGGGCTAAAGCTCTACAAGTCAGTATCTCAAGCTATTTCTGTAGCTCTACTAAAATACTCTTTGTGTCTTCTGCATTTTGCTTGCTTCTGAGTAAAATATAAAATTCCTCTGAGATTGAAAGCCTGACTGCCTACTAGAAAAGTATTAAATTAGGGGAAAATATATATTTCTTGTTCTGTAACTTTTAAACATCTTCAGCTTCAGCAACAAAGGTGGTGTTGGTGGAAGGAGGGCAGAGCTCCGTGCCCAGCGGGATGAGGGGTGGCCTGTGACACCAAGGCAGTGCTGCCAGTGCCATCTGCTGGGGTGCTGAGCGCTTCAACTCTGCAGTGCTTCATGAGAGCTCCTGTGTTTTATCCAGCCCCAACTGGAGATTTACTTGACATTCACAAAACATGGAACTATTTCTTCCTTTGCTCTGCTCCTCCTCTATGAAGGATTTGTGTGTTTTTTTGGGGTCTGACAGATAATGCGTTAAACAAATGGCAAAGTGCAGTTTTAGGCACACTCATCTGTTTTGAAAACTGTAGATAAATTTTGCTAGAAGGACATTCCCTTTCACAAAAGTAGAAAAAAAAAAAGAATTACTCGACTGGCAACTTGTAAATTCCAATGCTTTTCATGTAATTGAAAGTATTCTTACAAATAACCTTCACTTTGTCATTTCTGGTTTTTTTAATTGTCTGTCTCTAAGCGAATGAAATTTCTTCTGTATTCCAGAATGATACATTTAGTTATTTGATTTGGTTTTGTTTGATGCATCAGAACCGCCCAAGCCAGTATAACTTCCATCATGGAAGTCTTGTATTCATAACTGAAATATATAAGGATCTCCATAGTTAACAATAGTCAATAAATTACACTTTCAAAGATTCATGGGGCAATTCTTTTCCAATATCTAACTTTCGTAACTTTCATAACTGTATCTCTCATACCATGCCAACTGTCACAGGCGTGGGGAACTATGGATTCCAGGCACAGCCCATGGGAGTCCCAGGTGGATTTGCTGTTCCACCAGTCCAGAACCAGCCCAACATGCAGGGGACTATCTGGATGCCTATCCCTCCTTCAATTCCCAACTGCCCTCCTGGACTGGAATATCTCACACAGGTACCTGCACCCTTCCTCCTTTCCCTGAAGGATTCTGATGTGGGAAGCAGCCTGCATCCATGAAATAGCTAAATAAAGCACCTGGCTATGTTGCAGCTACATGGGTTGCTGCTTGTGGGCTTCTAAGTGTAGCCTTTTGTAATGTCTGAAAGCAGAGATGCCTGTTACGGCTGTAGCACTTCATGGAGTACCTTCCTGCCAAGCAGGGTGCTTAGGGATGAGGGGCACAGGGCTGTCATACATCCTGCCCATCTCTGAAGTTGTGAGATATAATGTCATTTGGCAGGGTGTGTAGAATAAATACCTATAATGTATAGGGCAACTGTAGGACATTAGAGGCACTTAATTTTCTACATGATGCTTTCTTCACACCTCTTAATATTGTTTGAAGAGGTGCCAGTCAGACTTCACAGCATTGCTAATAACAAAATAAGAATTGCTTCCACATTACTGAATAAGCCTTTGTACTGTAAAATACAGTTCATCTCAACACTGGGAAGGTTAACACAGACATATTTGTGCCAATATTGCAAATTGCTAAAAAACCCCAAAAAACAAAAGGAAAGAAAAATGAAAAGAACACAGCACATTAGCCCTTCATGCTTGTAACCAGCCCAGTTTGGGTTCAGCTCCTCCCATCAGCTCCAGTGCTCTGGAGCACTCTTCTGCTAAACGGGCAGAGGACAGGACAAGGAGGGGAGTGAGCTCCTTCCATAGCTTAACTGGTAGATAATCTGCCTCTAGACAATGCATTGAGCTGTACAGTTTCATTCTACAATGAAACAGCAGCAATTCTTAAAAG
>VZRL01000811.1:1447303-1495918 GCA_013397895.1 Origma solitaria | reverse complement strand
GACATTGCTGGAGTCAAGCGCCTCGGACTGTTTTCTGTCTGATCCCTTCCCCACCCCACTGCACTACACTCCTGCTCTTCCCCGTCTTTTNCCTCAGCATTGCAGGCAAATGAAGGCCCATCCTCCTTTCACATAGCAAATAGGAAAATGCCTCCCCGGGTACCAGAAACACGGACTGGAGAAAGGTTTTAGCCCTGGAAAAATGACCCGCAGCCCACAGCTCCACCTCCACAAGAACCACCGGGACCCCCAGCACAGAGAAGTGGAGGGTGAGGAAGGACCGATGGGACATTGCTGGAGTCAAGCGCCTCGGACTGTTTTCTGTCTGATCCCTTCCCCACCCCACTGCACTACACTCCTGCTCTTCCCCGTCTTTTCTTCTCACCCTCCTCTTTCCTATGCCTTTCTACCTCTCTACCCCATATTTATTGTTGAATTAAATCCCTGTTGTTGACTTTGGTAGATGGTCTCATTGGCACCTTAATTCGTGCAGAGGCATCTCTCCCTCATCACATCTGAACAGGGACACACATCTGCACACAGCACTCGAGGTGTGGTGTCCCCAGTGCCAGCACAGAGGGACAATCACTGCTCCTGCTGGCCCTGCTCCTGCTGGCCACACTGTTGCTGACACACAAGGCCAGGTTGTCCCCGGCCTCCTTGCTCACCTGGGCTCACACCGGCTCACATTTGGCCACTGTCAGCAGCACCCCCAAGGCCTTTCCCACAGGGCAGCTTTGCAGCGGCTCTGCCCCAGCCTGGAGCACTGCAGGGCCTTGTTGGGACACAAGGGCATGACCCAGGCCTTGCTCTTCTTCAACCTCACCCTGCTAGTCTCACATTGATCAGGCTGCCCGCAGTGAAAGGAATAAAGTAATGTCTTAACAAACTGCTGGTAAAATAATGCTGATACTGAGTGTGAAGAACGAGGCTTCACTGTTTAAAGCTTTAAGCCATTTATTATTAGAAGACAAGAATTAACTACTGGGGATGCTCACAAAACAAACAGGCAGCGCCGGGAGCATGGCTGGTCTGGCCAGAGGCACAGCCCATGCAGCCACTTTTATCTTCTCTGAATGTCAATCAAGACATCTGGACACATTTGGATACTTTGGTCCAATCATAGGTGTGGACGTTCCCAGTCCGCCCCTGTGTCTGCCCGACCAGGGCGGCCTGAGCTGGCCCCGCCCCATGGAGCATGCTCAGTTGTGGGGCTGGGAGGGATCTCACCTTGACTGCTGTCCTGATTGACATTCTTCACAGAACTTTCTAGAATTCTTCTTCGTCGGCCATTTTACCCCTAGTTTCTTAACATAGTCATTGAACATTATTAAATGTATGTAAAAGGGAGGGTACAAGGAAAGGGAAATAATAACCAGAACATTGTAACTTACCAAATAGTCAACTAATCAACTCATTAATGTGTCATTAACCAATTAACCCATCAACACTGCACCATTCATAACTTAGTAATTTACTTATTAACCATTCAAATATACGAAAGTCAACTTCTCCTTGGGCCATTTATAACACTGAGAGATAGAAGAAACAATGGGAATGATTTCCATAGGAATTCCAATGGCTGACTTGCCCAAGGCTGTGTTAATAAACTACAGGAACAGAGACATAAGAAAAAGAAGAAAAGGGGTGTGTGTATTGACAGTGTCTGCATTAGGGGAGATGTATAGCATGGGTGTCTACATTTAGGAGAAATGTATATTACTTATGTCTGCATTAGGCATTCCGGGAAGTCTGTACCTCTCGAGTACCTCAGCCAATGGGGAAAGGGAGAGTGAACCTGAGGCCGGGAAATTAGGATAAAAAGAGGCTGTGTCCTCTAGCAATTTGAGAGACCCCATTGGAAATGCCCATGACCTCTCCCTTTATTCCTGAATAAAGTTACAGGACTCCTCTGTCTCCTTTTTGGACATAAACCTCTGGCATTTGTGGATTAATTTTTCCTGACAAAAGCCCACTGCAGAGCACATTGACACCCCCCCTCCCCAACTTGGTGTCAGCTGCAAACTGACTGAGGGTGTCCTTGAGGGCCTCGTGCAGATAATTGACAGAGATATTAAACAGAACCTGCCTATCTGTGATGATATTTGTGAAAACTGTGCATATTTGATAGCAGTATTTTGGTTGTACTTTGGTAAGACTTGATGTGACAATGATCCCTCTGCTCCTAAAACCTCTGTATGGGAGAGGTGCAAAAGCCAGCTGTTAGTGTCCTGCAGAGCTCTGCATAAAACCCTGAATAAAACTCTTTTGTGCTTTGTCTAAAGAGGGATCTGTGCAGACCTGATGCACACAGTTACACCTATTTCAAAGAGATATTTTGATGTCCCATCAGGTTTTTATTGGAGTGGTCTCCCACTGAGGCCTCCATAAAGAGCTTGCAGTTGATGATAAAACTGCTAATAGCAGCTAGAAGAGATGCCTTTCCTTTCTTAACCTTTGAGCATATGGCTGCATAAAGCTGCATAACTAGCAAAACAATCATCCAGGTAGTGCCTGACAGTTCTTTCTTTTTTTTTTTTTAAATTTTAATGGATGTGACAATATGTTCTGTTCTTGATGCAGGCAAAAGTAAGCAATCAAACCTGAGGGGCAAACAGCAATGAGTGGTGAGGGACTGGGGAAGGCACAGCACCTGACACTCTGCAGAAAGGAGCCAACAGCATCTGGGGAAGTTCAGAGTGTGTGACAGGATGCTGGGAAAAATTATTCACAGCACTGCTAAATACTATCAGCCTCAGAGATGATTTGACAGGAAATTTTACTGATGAAAATTCAGAAATAAAGAAAACAAGCTTAAGGTTTATGTCCTTTTGAGCGTTTGAACACAGTTCTCCATGGCAGCAAAGTCCTGTGTGCAACCTGTCAGTGTGAAAAGTTCATGTAAATTCACTGAAAGCGAAGCATCTGATGGGCTGTGGGGACTTGCTTTAGTGGCTTTCTCTCCCATTTATACAGAAAACTGGGGATGATTCAATGGTTGGAGCATCCATGCAGGCTATGGGCTCTGTTCCTGGCTGCTGGTGCTAACTTCAGCTGGTTGTTTTGCTCCAGGTCCTCATGAAGGGTCAATGCTCACAGCCTTAAAACATAATATTAGCTATGAGATGTTAAATGAGAGCCTGTAATTAACTTAGGCATCTCCAGCTCTCTCTAATCACTGGAGAGAAGTGAAGATTAAATTAATCATCTTAGTGTCTACCTCTCCTTACCCTCTGAAGGTGCCTATAGCAGCTACTCTACTAAAAGTGGAGAAATTTAGAATGGATGGTAGGAAGAAATCCTTTATTGTGAGAGTGCTGAGGCTCTGGCACAGGTTGCCCAGAGAAGCTGTGGCTGCCCCATCCCTGGAAGCGTCCAAGGTCAAGTTGGATGGGGCTTGGAGCAACCTGGGACAGTGGAAGGTGTCCCTGCCCATGGCAGGGGTTCGAATGAGATCCCTTTAACCCAAACCCTTCTAATAATCTATGTACTACCTGAGTTAGGTGCCCAAATTTGAATGTGAGGTGTCTGAGCCTGAAATCAGTAAGAATTAAACCCTAAAAAAATTTTGAAGGTCACTCACTTTGTCTAATTTTTCATATTTATGATGAGCCTGAGTTTTCTTATCTCTGAAAAATGGGCACTGTATTATAGACTATAATCAGGCGCTGTGATGCCTGCACTAGCAGGATGATAGTACAAAACATCCTTCTTTTCCTTGTTACTGACTTAGTCCATTTAGGTGACAACTCACCCAGACAGACCTCATCCATCCCTTACCTGACCATTTTTTTGCCTGATCTCCCTCCTCAGCTATGGGTAATTGTGACTCTCCAATGATCTTACAGCAGCAGCTATGGAGATTGATATTTTGGCAGTGTTACTGTCAGATTTATATCATCTGAGAAATATTTCTCTGGAACAAATGAAAATAAACAGGACTTGGGAAAAGAAACAACTTAACTTTGACTTTTGTTTTAGGATCACTTCTCAACTCTATTCCATTAATCGAGTCTGTCAGGATGCCTGCTTATTTATATTCCTGTCAGGATGAGTATAGCAGGACAGTCAGAAACTGCAAAGTAAATCCCAGGTATGGTGATCATCCTTCAGCTCCAATTTTAGACATCTCATTCTGTATAGTGAGAAAAAGACCCTAACATTAAGCAGATGCATTTTAATGTAACTTGATGGTTGAGCTGAGCTAGAATACAGTTATACAAGTTGTGGGTTGTCATTTCTACCTTTTCTTGTATAGCAGCTTCCTTTATGCTATTTATTATCATCCTTGCTAACAATAATTTTCCCTGATTTATCCCATGTTGCAGTGCATCTGGTGGCTTAAACTCTAGTTTAACTTTTTATTAAAAAAAGGTTTTAAAAAAGTTTCAGTGCTCATTCAGCAAATTTTGCTTGAAGTATTTGTCAGTTCTCTTTACTTGGAAAAACTGAACCACTATGGACCAATTTCTCATTTTGTAGTGATGGATATGTATATATTTCAGTCCTATTGGTGGAGGTATATGCAGTGCATCTACTGCTCATTCATATCAGCAATATATATACACACACATCGCTATTCCAATAATAAAACATATAAGTCATTCCAGGTTATTATAAGTAGACCCAGAAAACCAATACATCATTTTGGTCTTTTGAGATTTTCAGCTATAAATCTCAGAGTCGTTTGACATGAACTTCTGCCATTATTTCCCAGGAGAAATTAACTGGGAATATTTTGGCCCAAGTGAACCTAATATACACTCTGTCCATGTTAAAGATATCTGGAAAAGCTTTGTTGAAAAAGTTCAGATGTCCTTACTGGAAAAGAGATGCATATTCTTATCAGATTTAGTGGAGTTCTAATGATATTCTCTGTGCTTGCATAAGAAGAACAAAAATATACACCCTGTCATTGAAGAAATCCGTGTGCTTCCTATGTCTAAATTCTCTGATGGAAATCATAGAAGAGTCCTTTACCCATCACTGATTTTCTTTCAGCAGCTGTTGCAGAAAGCGTTGCCACTGGGAAGTTAATTTTTTATGCAGTCAACCACCATGTAATAGGAGATGTGTGTCAGCAGGGTCCAGATACACATCACTAGTCTCCTTGTAATCCGGAAATCTTTAAATCATCACTCTCTAATGGAACAAGAAATGTGTATTCCAAATTCATAAAGATTTATAAACATTCACTGCTGCCATCTGACAGTTTTATGCATCACCTGCAGTTTTCTCATTCTTCAGCTTTGTCCGATGAGCCATGGGAAAATGATGTTCCTGCACTATTGTGCTGGGCTGAGAAATCTGAAGAAGGTCAAGTTACAGAGTCTGAGGGAACTGGATGACTAAGAATGAACCACAAAGGAAGAACGAGCCACTTAAATTGATAAATCACGAGACAAAAAAATTGCATAGGAATTTGCCTTGTGGATGACTTTCTTGCCTGGTGTTTGACAGGGTAGTCACTGGATGCCTTTATTCTAGGGCAGAGGTACTGAAGCAGTGCATAGTATTCTGGCTTTTGAATAGTCAGTACAAGACAAAAGGGTTGTCAGAAAATCATTTTTCTTCCTCCTGTAAGGAGCTGACGTTTCATTACAGAAAGCAATGCCATCTGCCCACACACAATATGTAAACCTCTTAAAACTGTTCTTTGGGCTGTTAGCATTCACTCCGGAAACTGGGAAGAATTTCCATTGAATTTCATTTTTATAATGCATCAAGCTCAGCATAATTCACAAATGAAAAATCTGTTTTACCATTGGAATTCACCCTGATATCCCTATATTGACACCACTTATCTGTGTTGGACTAAAATGACACCAAAGTTTGATGTGACAAATGAAGGATCCATCATTTCCTTCAGGGAATTTGCTACAGTCTAATTATCTTCAGCCTTACAAAATGTGATGACGAACTTCTAATAGGAAATGGTGTGAATTTATTTTCTGGCCACTGGGGTTTGATCTGCATTCCTTCTTGTCCTGGGGTGGCATAATGATATCTTGTATTCCCTATCGTTTTGTATGCTTGACCAGAAATATGGTCCTGTAGCTTTAACTGTGTCCCGCAGCTGGGAGCTCTGCCGCCAGCGCGGGATGTTTTGAAACTTTCCCCAGCTCTCCTACGGGGGAGTGAGAAGGAGGGGACACTGGTTTTTTTCCCTCAGTCAGTTGCTGCTGCTGGTGGCGGGTGCTGCTGGTGTGGCTGCTGCTTGGGTTGGTTTTTTTTCCCTCCCTGAAATTGTTTTTCATCGTTTTGGACCCTTTTTCTTCGACTTGCTTTCTCATCCGAGAACCTGAGGAGCCCCGGGGGACAGCGGACGGGAATCGTCCAGGGAGCCACCGGAGGAACTTCACCTAGCCCCTTCGGGGCCCTGGAAAGGGGAAGCTACACCTGAGGAAAAGGACACTAAGTTCATCAGCTGTTTGTTCAGGTTTTCTGACCCCTTTTCCCCTTTTCCCTTTCCACTGTGTGGTCTGTTAATTAAACAGTTCTTTCCACTTTAGGCTGAGATATTCTGTGTTGTGGGGGGAGGGGTGCCAGAAACCTCTGCTGTGGGGGGAGGCACCTGCTCGGAGTGCTTTCCACCTAGCATATTTGTCTCTAATCCAAGACACTTCTCCAGGCTGAAGAGCCTTAGTGCATCTAATATTTCCCTTCCGTGAATTTTCTGATTTTCTATAATCAAAACACTTTTGATTCCGATCTTATGATACAATAAAAGTGTTTGGTGTCCTATACATTACTCAGACCTATCCCTTTCTTGTTACAGAATCTTAAATCATGCACCTGGCCAGATGTGGAAATGAAATCACCTCCCAGATAGCGATTGATTTCATGGTGTTATTCTCCTGAAAGCCTATGCAGATGTGCTGATGCCATGGGTCCAGGGCTCTCATTCACTAGACATCAACTCCTTTATTTCTGGCAGACTTCTTTATTTCTGTGTTTGGCTCTGCTGGAAGATGTGTTGTTACACAGACCTGTCTCAGCCAGTGCTCCTCCTTGCTCTGAATCCGGAGATGAATCCATCTGTTGGAATAAGGAATGGGGAATGGTGATGTGGCCACTTCACAGTTGCATTCAGGGAATTGCTCTGCAACAGCATTAATTAATGGATCATGGATGAAATAGAATCTCTTTCAGTCTCTTCCTTAATTCTGCTCTTCTCTCTTCATCATCTGCCAAGATTGGTATTGTCTGTAAACAACAGCAACAATGATAGGCTTTGGTGTATTCCAAAATTTCTGATTTAGGTGTGAAAGCAGGTCTGGTTGAGAGCTGTGGAGGGTTTGCTGTTGGTGTTGAGATCCCTGAATGTAAACTGTCTTCATTTGATGTGTCTACAGTGCACAGGAATTGTTTTGCCCAGATGTGAGGCTCTGTGGCACTGAATGCCTCATGCAAACCTTATTTTGCCATGTCTGTGCAGAGGCTTTTGCCAAGGATGTGTAGACCTGGACAAGCGTACAGAGTTTGAGTGACACCCTGTGAAGCAGGTGATTGTTGTTACTCCTAAAATATAGCTCAAAAATTGGGACATTCGTAAAAGGAACTGACAACACCTAGGTGGAGCTGAGTTGATAAAGGAAATTTGGTTTCCTAATTTCTACAATATCGTTGCTCGTAAGTCCAGCCACTTTTCTCTGAAAAACAGATTCAGAAATGGAATCTGCATAAACCAGCTCCTCTGGAGAGGAGCACATCAGCATATGTCAAACAACAGGAGTCTTCTGATGACTTCTTGGTTTCAGACTAGATTCCTTGGATTTCACAGACATGAGACCGTGAGTGTCATTAGCAATGGAGAAGTAAGAAATGGGTTTGCAATGCATTTATGGCAGAATTCATTAATGATCATCATTTATTTACTCCTAACAAAAGAAAACAGATGTGCCAAGGTTTTCTCACTCTGTGTGTGTGTGAACATAGTGTTCCAAAGTTCTTATGTTGTGTAAATCAGAAGAAAACACAGTGGCAATGCCAGGTGGTCAATAAGAGATTATATTAAGCAAACAGCAAGTGTCTGTGAAATGTATTTCTGCCCGACGATCCGGTGGATAGCTGTAGATAGCTCCAGCAATCTGTGCTCAGTTTTAGCCTCCACTATTAAATTGGGTAAGCTACCAGCTCCAAGTAATTTGTAATTTTAAATTAGTACAAGGCTCATGACATTTCTCTTTTGGGACTGTTCCAGTGAGTGGTTTGCTGCCATGGTGTTCACATTTAAATAGGTAAAGCTGCTTTGGTCAAACTCTATTTATCAGTTCCCAGTTTCTACTGTTTCCTTGGAAGCCAAAAATGAGATCGAAAAGGAGTGCAAAGGCAAACTTCTGCTGGTAACTCTTAATGTTTTCTGAGTTTTTGTTATTTCAGTTTAATTCTGGTTTTCACTTGGGGGAATGCAGGAACTCCAAGTATTAATGTGTTACTTGCCAACTCCTCTGGACTGGAGAAAGTGATTATTAGATGTACAAACAGAGAAAGCTTTCCACAGCGTGGAAGTTTTAAAATGTACTGCTGTGCTTCTGTCAGCTAGAATTATCTCTGCTACCTGCCAGCTTGATTTGTTATGTGGATAGGAAAGCAGAACAAAAACAAACTGAAAGAAAGAGGAAATTCAGGGTCATATTTGCCACCTTCATCCAGTGGGGATGACCTGTGCTGTGGCTGTAGGGCACCCTTACCCTGCCAATCCTGTTTTTGTGATCAGATTGGAGCAGAACAACTTTTATCTCCTCTGCTTTTGAAATTTGATTCTCAACATACGTAGGTGGAAAGATGAGTGGTGGTGGTGGGCTGGGATGAAAGGGAAACAAAGAAATAGGAGAGCAAGGCTGATGCCTCTGTCTCTCTTCAGAAAGTGGACTCATTATCAGGAGGCAAAGTCCAATGTGATTCTCCCTCAATCCAAATCACATTTATATATTTTTCTAGACATTTCTAGCATTGCGGTGCCTGGAGGAACCTTAACGCAGTTACCTAGATTATCACATCATTCCCCTGATCAATGGGAAATCCTTGAGGGGAATCATATGGCGAGTGGGTCTGGACACAGCTCTTCTTTGTCTGCTCTTCACCAACAAGAAGAGCTCGAGTGGATCAGAGGAGGCCATGAAGATGATATGGGGCGAGGCTGGAGCACCTCCCATATGAGGACAGGCTGACAGAGTTAGATAAATATATCTCTTGGGCATCTCCAAAGAGGGATCAGATCAGGAAAGCTTCAGAGAGTTCATTCTCTGTTTTAGTCAATAGAGTGCCTTATATAAAAAAACATGGCCTGCTTTTGTTTCTTCATTTTTATCTGTTTTCAGTCTTTGCCCAATTTTCCTTTTTTTTTCTCTCCTCCCACCAGTTCATGTTGTTAGAGGAATAGGTTGCTGAAAGAGTCCTGTAGGAAGTGATCACACAGCACTCCAGCAACAGTGTAGTTTAATGGGATATTCACACAAAGAAGGATTCATTTACATAAAACACAACTAATTTTAATCTCTTACACTCATGAGCAATGAGAGGCTTTTATTTTAAACAGCCTGCCCATCATTCAGGCATTAAGGCACCTGTTTCCAGAGAGCCTATCCAGGGTTGTTTGCAGTGAGTGGAGGACAAGGAAATCAACTTTTAAGACCCTCCCCACATTTCACGGCTTCTTCTTAAGTCTGTGCTGGTGCTTTGTGATGTGTCTCGTTATGCCAATGAGGGGCTGACAGTGATTAATCTCTTCATCCTGACCCAGCTCCTTGAGTCATCAAGATTTAGTCACCGTCTGCTCCAGAGCTGCTTGTCAGGAGAAATTGCAGGAAGTTGTGTGCTGGGATCTCGATGACCTGCTGCTGTAGGTGTCACAAGCCATTTGGCACCTCTTCTTCTGCTGGTGTTTTATTCCTGTGCCTTCACATTCAGCCTTAATTCATATCAGTATAAATATATTTTTTCTACAATTTATCACAGCTGTAGAACTTTCCTGGGCCTCTGTTTTCTAATACATCGTAGCCATGTTGGTACATGCTGACAAAAAGAGGTGATAACTACCTCTTATGATGCATAATTTTTCACCTCACAAATCTCACAAGCTCCTGGTATTGCCCAGGTATTTCAGCAATATATTACAGTAAACTTTCCTCCTTTCTGGTCCAGGATTACAAAGGAATTTTACAGTTTACTTCCTTTCACATAATGATTTTGCCTATAAATTTTGATCTGATCCAATCTTCATATTTGCTCTATTTTATTGGATTCTGGTGAGGGTTATAATGTGTCTTGCTACTTTCGCATCCTCCTTTATTCAATTTATATAATTTCCATTTATCCAAGACAAACCAAAAAAGGTTTGAAAGGAAAGGAAAAAGGTAGGACAGGCAGAAAGAAATCTTTTGAATAATGGAAAAAACAACTACTGAGTTCACTTTGAAATATTATTCTGAGTACTCTACTTGCATATTCCAGTGTTTTCATTCCCCCCATTTTGGTGCCTGACAGGCCTAATTAACTTCCCCCATCCCAAACATGTTGGGGCTTATTGAACAGCCTTCTCAAATCAGGGACCCCAAACCTAGATTTGACTATTTTTTTCCATTCCCCTTAACATTCATTTATCCATTTATCTATTTCGTGTCAAAGAATATTTTAGTAATTACTTACATACACTTAAATGTGTATATACTTAATTTATATATATTCATAATATATATTTACACACTGTATATATACATATAAATATATGTATGCAAAGTGAATCGATGTGAAATATCACACATATTTGTACTCTATATTTATATATAGGAAGAAAAATCTGCATATCTGGAAATATGTACATATTTTTATCTATGAACACTCCTGGGTCCAATGGAAATGGGCAGTGAAACAGCTCTTAGATCACGTGTGCTCCTTACATGTATTTTCTTGGATAAAAGCTGTCCTTAAATGACTAAGATTGAAAAAAATGAGGAAATTTAGATGGGACTATTGTGACTATAAGCAGAACCCTTGAAAGTAAAGCAGATTATTCTACCAGAGACCTCGAAAGCGTGAATACAAATCACAAAAGTTCATTTAGAGGACACTAAAACAGTGCAATGCTGACATCTAGATAGAGGAATTTTAGTGTTTACATGAATTTTTACAGAATAACAACCACTCATGATGCACAGCATAGGCAAGGACATCTGTAAATTGCATATAAGAGCATAAAAACAGTCACTCGTTGAACTCCTCACTTCAAATATCTGCTGAATTGGTCTCTTTGGTGTCCTTTACTGCACAAATGTGAGCTGTGCTTTGGTGTTACGAAAGGAAAATACGCCTGGAGGAAGGAGTGGATGAACACATGGAATGCCTGTGGGATGCAGGGACACACTGGGGGCCAAATCTGGCTGGAGAATAATTCATCCCACCTTGGCCTGTGCACTGTGATTTCATGCAGGCAGGAGCCAGAATGTGGGTGTGGATGAAGACACAAAGCAATGTAAGCTCCTCCAAATCCCAGAGACTCACTCTGCCCATGGGGACTTCTAGTTAATACCACACATTTCCAGAATCTTCTGCAGAAAGTGAGATGGGAGCTCTCATGTGGCCCACAGCAGGTACCACGAATTTTTGTACACTTCCTTCTAAGTTCAGTAGAGCTCTGGAAATATCAGGCATGAGATCGAAATTGTCTACAGGATTTAGCATCTTCCTTTTTTCTGTGTGATTTTTTTGTGGTTTTTTAGCAGGGTTTGTAGAAAAAAAATAGAGGAATGAGACCAATGGGAAAGAACAATGCAGGAAATTTATAAGGAGGGTAATACATCCAATTATAATTTGAATCCTAAACAGTGTGCTGTTAAGTGTAACTGCAGTCTGGCACTAGTTTTAATTCATTTTGTTTGGCCTATCAAGGAAAGCAGGCTAAAGCACACAATCTATTTTTTCCCTTGGCATTTCTGTATCCATCAAACCATTTCAAGTAGCCTGAGAGTAATTTCACATTATGACCATTTCCCTTTAAGTTAGGCCAACTCAAGTGTGGAGAATTAAAATTAATTATTCAACGACAACAAAGGCTGAAACGTGATCAAATTTGGCTGGTTTGTTGGTTTGTTTGTTTTTCTCCTCTCCAGGCACTTCAATTCCCCAGGCTCTGTCCTCTTGTGTATGGCATTTTGAAAGGCAATGACAGATTGTAAATTCAACCCAAGGTTGCTGAACCGTTCAGCAGAGTCAAGGGAGGCCTGATGAATTTCTTTTATGTGTCCTGCATAAGTGTGCATTATACACTCGTTAACAATGTGATAGTCTGAAGTTTGTTGCAGTTTTGGTACAATAAATCATTGTTCCTCTGTTGATTTGGAAAATCTCTGTGCCTCCTGAGAGCTGCTTAAATGCCACTGTGCATAATCGAGTATCCTTGAGGTGAGACAAATCCTGGCTGTGTGTTTGTGGTGCTGACAGCAAACTTCACCTTCAGCAATGTGGGGTGTGAATAAGGATGTGTTTGAGATGCTCTGCGTGTCCAGATGTGCCCTGGGCTTGTAATACATCAATGCCATGGGCATGGTCACTGCAGGTTATTTCATCCTGTGAAAGATCTTTACCATCCATGGCCGTCTGGCATTTCCTTAAAACAGTTGGTTTAAAGCACCAGAAATTGGAATAGGAAAACTTCAGATAACCTCTGCAGAGATGCTGAGGAGTGCAGGCTTTGTGCAAGGTTTTTTTTCTCTGAATTTGGGTCCCACAGTTCTGGCAGAAAGGTGCGCTCCTGTCACTTTCCCTAGTGGGATTATACAGAGTGGTTGTGCAAAGAAACCTCTAGACCTCAAGTTTAACACTTGCTTCCTTTCAGAAAGCTTGTGCTTTTTGGTTTTACTCTGTTTTCACTGAAAAAGGAGGAAAAAAAGGACCTGGTTAAATCTGTTCTCCATATGTTTGTTTAGAACAAGTGGAGTTTTAGGAAGAAAATTGGCTACTCTGAGCCTTACAAAAAGTTGTGCTTCAATGCTTAAATTTCCTCTTCATGGTGGAGAAATGTGGGCTTCAGGGAGAACACACAGCACTTTCTAGTGCCTGAAGAGGGCTTACTGGAAGGCTGGAGAGGGACTTTTCACAAGAACGTGGAGAGAGAGGACAAGGCGAAAGGATTTAAACTGACAGAGGGCAGATTTAGATCAGATATTAGGACCAAATTCTTTACTCTGAGGGTGGTGAGGCTTGGGAACTGTTGCCCCGTCCCTGGAAGTGTTCAAGGCCAGGTTGGATGGGGCTTGGAGCAGCCTGGGATAGTGGAAAGTGTCCCTACCCATGGCTGGGTTTGGAAATGGAGGATCTTTTAAGGTGCCAAACCATTCTATGATTCTGTGATTTTCAGAGGATTTCGGTAGGTGAATTGGCTGTTCCAGAGGTCAAAGCTCACCCTGGAATAACACATAAGACATGTCGCTGAAGGACACACAAAGGACACCGGGATGAGACAGGAATTATGCCTGTACCAGTAAGTTAAACATTACCAGGACACATTTGCCTATCCATTTGCCAAGTTTATGGGTGTAGAGGAATTCAGTGTGCTCTGTAATAGCTCTGTCTTCAGCACATTGCTGAAGGTTAGGGAAACTGAGGCACAAATGCAGAAAAACTGCTTTTTTCAGGGTGTTTTGTTACTGGTATTTGCAAGCAGACACAGCTGGAAAAGTTGGTGAGCTTTCCTGGAGTGATCTGTGGTTTAAATGGCAGCTAAGGAAGAATGCAATAACACCGCAAAGGTCTGTAAATAGTTAAGTCAGGGAAGAAACAAGTCAAGGGACCATCATGAATAACCATTAGGAGTAAATCAGAGGACAATGTGGGCTCTGTATCAGGAGGTTTCCATGGGAAGTGCTGGACTTCTTCTGATGGGAATATTTAATGATTGGACAGCTTATGCTGTAGAGCAGCATTGGAAGAAACACTTCATTACTAACCATGCCTGACATGACATGCTAGTGGGAGAGATTATTATTCCGAGTAGGTTTTAGGTTTTTCTTTTTCTTTTTTTTTTTTCTTTTTAACTTACTTCTTGTATATGTTCATTATTTGCTAAAAGGCAGAATGGCTTTGGAATCATTCAGGCTGTCTGAAAGCTTCCCACAGAGATTAAACATCTCCTGGGTGGAGTTTGCCTTGTGCACACCACCAGAACGTCAATCTTCCTTCACCTGGAACCACAGTGGAGTATTTTAACTGGATGTCTTTATCAGATCTCTGCTGACAGCCTGTCAAAGCATTCCTGGGGAATGACTCATTTGCAAATAGCTTTCCTACCTTTCCCTTCTCCCTTCACTCTCTGTCTCCTTAAATTGCATGCTATAAATAGTGCTTGAAGAAGCAGAGTTTGAAAAGCAGAGCATTTCATATAAATCAAGGGTAGGATGTTTCCAGGGCTGGAACTTCCTTCAGAAAAAGGTGGATCCAAGCTGATTTTTGCCTAGTTCTGAGTATGGCTGTCATAGTCCATCAAATCAGTGACGTGTCCTGGCTGCTGCCACATTTGTGGGTGGCTGGTTATCTCACTGAGCATTTTCCAGTTGTTCTGAGGAGGAAATTTTCTTTCCAATACTGAGTATTTTTTGTTAAGCCATTTAGCAGTTGTAGTACATGAAGATTGATCTTATGAATTTTTATCTTACACAGCGTGGGAATCACACTGTTAATCAGTACTAGGAAATATATTTGGTGCTGGCTGTTAATAATGCCCTGATATGACTTCTGAGTTCACGACATGTTGGAAATTAAATTCCCACGCCAAGGAAAAGTCTCCTAAACTTTCTTTGCATTTCGATGCTTCTGGTTTCAAGTTTAAAGCCCATGAAGAATTGTTTTCTATTGAAATTTCCCCTTTGCATCAGAGATTTTGAACAAGGCAGTTTGTATTAAACACATTTCCAGAGGATGTGAATTCTGTATCGGTGGGGAAGGAGTGATGTCCAGCAAGGGCCTTCCCCCATTCCCCCCTGAACTTTTGCTCATCTCCTTGTACCTCCTTGGAGGAGCCCTTACACACAAGTATTTCAAAACTAAGATAAATTATCCCCCAACCTGCAGCTCTCTCAGATCTTTCATGCTACTAATGGTGCAAGATTGGACTAATCTTTTCTCTCTCACACATCCACGCTCGGTAAATTGAGTTCAAATGATTTGGAGGAGCATAAACCAGTCTGATACCACGCTCATGAATATCTGATCAGCCTAAAATACTTTGAACCCAGAGACCTCGCAGAAGCAGAGACTTGCTTTTAGTGTTTCTGAATTTGCTGTATTGAAGTTATCAGAAAGAGCAATGCAAATAATCAAGAAATAACCAGTGTCTGTTATCTGCATTCAGCAGCAAGAATGCTGCCAGTGGTGGAGCTCCCTGTACATGCAGGCTATACTGAGAGCAGCTAATTGAAGTGGCCAGAGATGAATTAAAAATATATTAACTTATCCATGTAATGGCTTTTTCGCTTTATAACCAGTTTTAGTTGGCAAAGGTTAGCTTTAGCCTTAGGAGGTGAGTTTTCCTCTGTAGTCAGTGGAGGAGGAAAGGGCAATTTGGAACAAAAGGCTGACAGAGGTGCTGATAAATCAGCCTGAAGCTGTTTAAAAAGAAAGAGGGGATGAAAGCTGATAAACATAGAACCAACACATGGTTTGGCTTTATGACTGGATTTCCTGTAAAAATGTCATGCCTCTAGTGAGAATTTAAGCCTTTATAGGGCAGGGGGATTTTTTTCTGTTCTGCCTCTGTGCTCAGCATCTACTGCCAGAACTGCGTCCCAGAAAATAGTAGAGGTGACATTAAAAGGCTTCAGGACCACAGCAAGCTGTGCTCATTCCCCTGTCCAAAAATGTTACATTGAAGTTATGTCTACTTGTATTCTGTGTTCAGACAACTGACCACAGCAGAGGGTGTGCTGTTAGCAAGGAGGATTTAATGTTCTCTGTTACCTGGTTGCAATTCTCTTGCCTAAATATAGATGTCATTGCCCATGGAGATGCTGAGTAGGAGCCCAGCAGGCTTCTATCCCAGAGAAGCTGTGGCTGCCCCATCCCTGGAAGTGTTCAAGGCCAGGGTGGATGGGGCTTGGAACAACCTGGACTGGTGGAAGGTGTCCCTGCCCATGGCAGGGGGGACTGGAATGAGATGGTCTTTTAAATCCCTTCCAACCAAAAGCATTCTGATTCTGTGAACAAGTGAGAAAACACATTTAGCCATATGAGTGAATTTTCTAGCGTTCAATGAAGACATTCCTTAAAAAAACCCCAACATACAAACCTTTTACTTGAAAAGACAATTTCTGGTTGCGTTTTCTGTCTGGAAACCAATTCATCACCAAACCAGATGTAGCCACTGATATTTTTCTTCAGCTTTGCTGGAAGAAGGATTATCTGCTTTCATGTTAAACAAAATTTAAATTCCATCACTCTTTAGGGGCAAGGGTATTTTCAGTTTTTAGTTATGTAGACTTGGTGAGAAATCTCAAAAATCCAGCTTGACAAAGGACAGGATCTGGCCCTTGCACAGGGACAATTTTAGCAGAGGCAACACTGCTGTTGCTGCCAGTAAATAAAGACCAACAGAGAGGCAGGACCTTTACTGGAAAAAAAGCACCATGAATTAAATCTAGAAAGGTAATGAGTGAGGGAAGTGAGAGCACTGGTTTGCTTACTAAGCAGGAAAAGCAGATTGAAAATAAATGGTAAATTTTAGAAACTGCTGAGACCAAATCTGGAGGCACAAATAGCTCCAAAAACTTAGTGAGAACTCCTTTGAGCAAAATGAGTCACAAATGAAAGAGGGGAGTGGAAAGTATTAAAAAGAGGCTTTATTTCACTAAGTGCTTATTCAGCCACAAATTAAGATAAGTGTGAATGAGATATTGTTGAAAGGATATCTTTACTTAACAAGTGGTGGAAGGAAGGGATTTTTAATCTGAATTTTTTACATGAAAGTCTGAAGAGACACAAGAATGATGTTATATGCAGGCATTTACATTGTAGGCAGAGAATGTAAACAGTCTCATAAATGACTTAGAGATATTATGAAGAAATTCTTGACTGTGAGGGTGCTGAGGCCCTGGCACAGGTTGCCCAGAGAAGCTGTGGTGCCTCATCCCTGGAAGTGTTCCTGGTCAGGCTGGATGGGGCTTGGAGCAACCTGGGATAGTGGAAGGTGTCCCTGTGCATGACAGGGGTTTGGAATGAGATGATCTGTAAGGTCTGTGTCAACCCAAAATGTCCCACGGTTCTGTGATTCTTTCTTTGATTTAACAAGGAGTTAATTTTTAGAGAGTTTTGCAGGCTGGAGTGCAGCTCATTGATGTCTATGGTGTCCACATTCTTTTTGTTATACAGAAAAGGATAATTCAGCAGCCAAAGTAACTGAACTGTTCCTGGTGGGATTCATCCCACCTGACTCTGCACTTCATTGGAGATTGTGTTTGGCTTCATTTGTCACCAACAGAGATAAGAGAGAGTGGCACTTGCAGGTTGCATGGACATCAGGGACAGCAGAGGTGGCTGTTCCTTGTGCCCTGCCAAGACTTTCCTCTGTATTCTTATTATTCCCCTGAGAGATATATAATTCTGCTGACATTTCCTATAAGGAAATCCTTGTCTTTTTGCATTTTGCTGACAGCATCATGTCAAGGCTAATCAGAACAGATCGTGCTTTGTAGCAGAAAAAGAAAAAGAGACAGGCTTTAATTAATGTTGAGATATTCCAGGGAAAAGAAAAAGTGTGAGACTCTAGATGAAAACTCAGTATGTCTGTTGTGGTGTGGTTTGTGCCTTGGTTCCACAATCCTTCTCTGAGATGGGATTTTGAGGCAGTTAGCAGATCATAGATTTCTCTGATGAAGATGATTTTGTAGTTTTGACCCTGGATCAGACTCAGGATCTAGCAAGAGCATTGTCTGTCTCCAGTTAACTCAACTGCAAAGGAAGCGTACAATTCCATATTCGATGTTGATATAAGATTTCTATGGTCAGGCACAGAGATTTTTCTGAGTAGTTAGAGTTTAATTTAAGGCTTGAAGCCTGAAGGCTAAAGTTCTTTCTTAAATTTTTGGTTTTCCTCTCAAAACTTTGGCTATTTTCCTTGTTCATGAAAAGCGAATTTCACTGGTGGTTGCATCTGGCCAGTTCTTACTTTAGTGACAGTCTGTTCCACTGTGGCAAGTGGTTCATTGTCTGAGAAAGCTTTTTTTCCCTCCTACATTTTATTTTCCCTTCACTTATCTCAGATTTCCTTTTACTTAATTTTGTTATGCAAAGGTCAGCAGAAGAACTCCTCGTCACCTTTATATCCCAGTTGGTTTTGACTAGGAATATTTCAGTGCTAAAAGCTGGAGGAGCAGAGAGCTCAACACATTCTACAGCCAACCCTGAACACTCTTTCAAACTAAACTACATCTTGTGCTTCTTGAAAATCATCTTGCTTTCTGCTAATTGTGTCTAGTTCCCTCCAACTGGGATATGAGCTCAGTTTTTTTATTTTCTACAGTTGCTCCACCATCTGGTGCACTTTTACCATGCATTTACTTGTCTGACTGAAAGAACTTTGGGAAATTTGTTCCACACTGCGTGCCTACCTTGAATAAGCTCAATTTAAGTCATTTTTAAATATGTTTACAGGTACCTGCAGCTTCCTCTCTTTGTCAACCTGAAAGCTTTGCACATCAAAGCAAGAGGCTGTGCTATTTTGAACTATTAGCACATCTTTAAGGGCATATATCTTCAAAAATTTATATAGTTACACACTTACAGCTACTTCTGAAGTTCACAGGAATTCACTTCACATTTTCACCCCAGAGGCGCAGGAATACTGTGGAATCAAAATGAACAACAAAACTTGATGTCACTTATATCATAACTCCCAGAATCACTAAGTTCTGCAGTTGTGAGAGATTCATTTTAGATGGCAAAGCCCAGAAAGAAAAGATCTTGGGATCATGTCTCTGCTCTGTGGTGTCTGTTCACGCAGGTAACTTCTGTGTCTGTGTCACAGTTGATGGAATGACAGAGGTCTCAAAGATATTAGTCTCCTGTTATTTTTATTAAAATAGGTGGATGAGTAGAGATGTTATTCAGCTGTTAGACTGAGCAGAGAGATTCCATGAGTGTCCCCCTTCAAGTGGAGCCTGTCAGAAGAGCCCAGCCCTCACAGCTTTTAACAGGACCTCCATAAACAATGCTCTGCTGGCTCCTCTGCCCACACAGCACACCACAAAACTTCTGGTTTAGAGAATTTCTCACAAGCAGCCCAAACCTTAAATATGTAAAAATTTCAGTCGTGAGATGGCAAACAAGAAGAACGAAATTCTTCCAATTCATCTGAGAAATAATCCTACAAGATATGGTTGCCACACAGTGTAACATAAGTCTCTTGCTAAGATTTGCAGAATTCACTGCCTGGTCCTGGCAAAAAGCTCTCCTATATGCTAGAAAATCACCATGTATTCAGCAGTGACTATCAACAATATCTGATTTGGAGTTTTTATATGTTTTTTCTTTCCCCAGCAGCACAATTAGAGGCTCATTGCATTCTTTCCACTCCTCTAATGAAGCAACTAAACAGTTTGATCTAGTTACAAAAGGGCTGCTCACATAAGCAGCTAAGTTAGGCAAAGTCCAGTTCAGACTAAGTTCCCAATTTATTTATTTGACTTCAGAGCTCCCCCATGAGACATTTCCATGCCAAGAGTTCATCTCTTGGTATGACAGATGCTAGTCCATGCTGTTTTTTATATCCCTAGGATTTTGGTCTGTAAACTTGTGTTTTCAGTGGAAGTTAAACATTTGAAGAGAATGCTATGGGGAATAGGTTTTGGCTTTTCTTCCACATCTGCCCTGTGGAGCTGGGGAAATATTTGTAAGGTTAACTTCAGTAAAGATTGGGAGGCATTCAGATGGTGCAGGGATGAGAAATACATAAATAAACTGTATAGAGAGATGCACAAATTGCATTTAACAGCTGAGCCAATGAATCAGCGTTGTTAGAATACATTTGATTTTTTGTGTGCACAGCAATTAAAGGAAATAGCTTGCAGGTGAATATAGAGGGGATAGATTCAGGTCTCTGCACAACAATGATGGCTGATATAATGAAGATCTAATGAGAACAAAATTGAGATTCAGAGTTACAGATGGTGTTCCTTTCCATCACTATCTGGGACATTATTTTCTTCAAGGATCTGCGGTATCATTTTTCTGTGGTGCTTTAGAGCAGACCCAGCTGTCAGCAGGACTGGATATATAAAATGGCTGGGGAGTGTGTTAGGTGATTATACCATCCAATTTTAGCTGCCTAAAAGCTAAGAGCCTTTTCTAAGTCAGCTGTCTGGTGTCCCTGTAGGTTTGGTGGAAATAAAGATGCCTCAAGAAGAAAACTAATTTCATCTACCCTTAGCACCCAAGTCAAAGTTTTAGGTCCTGAAAACCCTGCAGAATTTCTGCTTAGCTCTGGGGACTTTACACTATCAAACCACCCCAGATTTTGCCAATAGTGTGTCCCATCTGTTTTATTTCTGCAAATGGGCGTGTGGGATAATTTCTACTGGAAATCTAAACAAGGGACAGACAAGAGGAAATGGCTTCAAGTTGCATCAGGGGAGGTTTAGATTGGATATTAGGAAACATTTCTTCACAGAAAGCATTGTCAAGCACTGGAACAGGCTGCCCAGGGAAGCAGTGGAGTCACCATCCCTGGAAGTATTAAAAAAAGTGTGGATGTGGCACTTGAGGACACAGATCGAGGGGTTATGTGGTGGTGGTGCTGAGTTGGAAGTTGGACTTGATGATGGTCTCACAGGTATTTTCCAACCTTTATGATTCTATGAATCCCAGTTCAGTAGGGTGAAGAAACTTTGGATTCTTCCATCTCTCCTGTCTGTGATCATTTATCTCAGAACATACCTAAGCAAGGCTCAATGACCACACAGCTTGAATAATTATTTTCTAACTCAGGGCAATGGTTGGAGCATTTCCATGAGATGCCAGAAACAGGTTAAAAATGTATATTTTTATAAAAATGTTATTTTTCTGTTATTATTTCCACAGATCTCACACCTTGTACCACTCTGATCAACAGCAGACCTAAGCAAATACAAACTGTGTGGCATCCTGTGTGTTTGCTACAAAGCCAAATTCTTTCTTGGCCAAATATCTCTTCTTCACAGAAGGTCTCCTTCTGGTCTGGTAGTTAGAGAGAACCAACTTTCACTTTTATGAGCAGCTGCTGCTGTCTGAAAACCTGTGGAGACGCTGAACTCAACAGCTGTTTCGTGGCAGCTGTCTTCACCTTCTTGTGCCTGCTGCTGCCTGCTTTTCCTTGGGTCTTTTGGGCTCTGACACGCAGCTGAGGAGCTCAAAGGTGCAGAGAGCAGGGTCTTGAGCATCTCTTGAGCATCTTCAGTTACCAGCTGGAGCGTCATTTTGGCTCCTTCTGCCCAATGGGAGGCTGTGTGCCTCAGGCATGTGCTGAGCACCATCTGAATGGTGTCTCTCTATTGGCTCTTGTTGGCTCCTCTGGTGGGGAGCCCGTGTTTGGATCAAGCTGAAAAGCTGCTGCTGTTTCCTTTCTGGGACTGCAGGAATCAGTTTCTGACATCTTTTGATTCCTTACAGTGCTGTCTCAGCTGATGCCAAATGAAGCACTGCCACACCTGCGGCCTTTTCTGCCTCTCTCCTCGTCTGTTTAGGTTCTCACTGTGGTGTTTTGGGTTCCTACCACGGCTCTGCCTCCCTCTCCTCCCCTTCAGAGCTGTGAAAACATTTTTGCAGCTCAAGCCATAGCAGCAGATGGTTCTTTACTTTCATCATCATTGTTGCACTGTGGTCTCTTTCCCAGATCCTGGAACTGTCAATTTAACACATCTTGTCCTCAACGTTTGTTAGGATGCAAAACCAGTGGCAGGTCTGAAAACTGTTTATGTCTTGCCCATGCAGAGCTCACTGCCAAGCTCAGTGCAAACCCTGGTAGAGGACTTCTGGATTTTCATGTGTGCTCCAGAACTATCTCCAAAACCTGTTAGGTCCAGCTCTTTAATCATCAGTGTTTGGGAAAACAGTGCAGAATCCAATTGTATTTTCCATTTTACACGATTGCCTCATAACACAGGCATACCAACACATATTTTTTCCTGTTTTCCATTTTTTCTACTCTGCCTCCAGCCTGACCTAGTGCACAGCCACTGATGCTTCAAAGTCTGTGTGATGGAGTACGGACTCAGCCTGGAGCCACAAACCCTTCGGATGGACACATGCAGCACAGACATCCCCACAGCCACGCCGAGATGTAGCTGCTGTGCTTGGGCTGATCCATGGCCACAGACATTTCAGGGTGTCCTGCTCCCACGTGGACTCACACAGGTCACTGTCCCTTTGACTCAGGTGCATGCTGCACTTCCAGAGTGTCCAGAAAAGCAGCCCAGAGCCAGCAGGGACTCCCTGGCCTTCTGCCAGGGCAGGCACATCCCTGCTGCTGTTATCAGAGCCTTCCCAGGCACGGCACAGGCAGATAAGGGCAGAGCAGCACCGCAGGGAGCGGCAGAAGAAAAGAGCAGCCACTAACAAGCACTGGGCTCGAATAGACACTCAGGCAGACGAGTCCCATGACAGGCACAGGAGCTGTCAATTAACAGCTAAAGAGCAATAACAGCTCGATCCAGCATATGCCAATCAAGCCTGTTGCTGTCTGGAACCCTCCAAGTCCCGTGCTGGGTGCCAAGGAGGGCTGGTGTAGATTAACCCCAGGCAGCAGCTCAGCCCCACACAGCCGCGCGCTCATTCCCTGCTGGAGGGATGAGGAGAAGAACTGGATGAACAAAAGTGAGAAAACTCCTGGGTTGACACAAAGACAGTTTAATAGGTAAAGCAAAAGCTGCACATGCAAGCAAAGCAAAGCAAGGAATTAATTCACTGCCTCGCATGGGCAGGCAGGTGTTCAGCCATCCCCAGGAAAGCTGGGCCCCATCACACTTAACAGTGACTTGGGAAGGCAAATACCATCCCTCCAAACGTGCCCCTCTTCTGCTTCTCTGTGGGATTGGTTGGTTTTGTTTTGGACGGTCAGGATGGAGATGAAAGATCTCTGGATTCAGGTCTTAGAGCATGAGGTTTATTGTGAAAGGGCGTGGGTGTAGGGAACCTGCTGGAAGCCGCCAGATACAGCTCAGAGCAGGGCAGAGAAGTGAGAGAGCAAGCAAGAGAGAGCAAGAGAGGGAGAGAGAGCAGATCAATAAATCATCTCCTGTGCTGAATATTCTAATTTTCATTAACCAATCTAGAACAAGCTACAAATCCTTCAACATTTACATACAGCCTATGAGAGTCATTGCATTACCATACGGCGTTATATTTTAAACCCTAAAAACTGCTTTTTGGACCTTCTGCCAAGTTGGCAGGGTCTGCTCTGACCCTTGGACCTGTCTGCAAGCAGAGGGGATTGTTTAATCAAAAGGGGACTACCTTCAGTGGCCATACCATTGTTTTCCAGTTATTTAGTAACCGAGGTTTTGTATCTCAAAGCTTATAGTTTCCATATTCTCAGCATCTTTTGCCAGGTAATCATATTTATAAGGCTTTCCTATTTCATCTTCCCCAACACTTCTCCCCCAGATTTATACTCAAGCATGGTGCAATACGGTCTGGAATATCCCTTGGGCTGGTGGGGGTCAGAGCTGTCCTGGCTGTGTCCCCTCTCAGCTCCTTGTGTACCCCAACCCACTCACAGGTGGGGTGAGGAGTAGAGAAGGCCTTCACTCTGTGAGCTCTGCTCCAGAACTAAAACACCTCTGTGTTATCAATGCTGGCTTCGTTAAAAATCCAAAACACATCTTCTGTGAAAAAAATTAACCCTACCCCAGCCCAAACCAGCAGAGCTGTCCAGGTCTGAGCTTCCTACAGCAGAACTGTCCTGGCTGGGCACTGGGCAGGCAGGAGACAATCTCAGCTGCACTCCACTTAATGTAGGATGATTAATGGCCTGTGAACATGAGCTAGACAGAGATTTAACAACCTGTTAAAAGCTGGTACAGCTCAGAGGAACTACCTCAAGGGTTTAAGATGCTGCCATAACATTTTTTTCCCAGGGAGGGAAACATTTTTTTCCCATTTGGTGATCCTTTATTTCTGGTTCTGGGCTTTAACCCATCACATGAAGGGGGTTGGCATCACTTGTATCTTCCTCCCCAGAAAGGTTTTCCCCTCTGCAGTTCCTTAATACCAATTATAGCTGCATCAAGTCTGATTTAGCTTTCAGCCTTGCTGTTCTGCTTCTTTTGGGGCAATGAGCATTGCAATCTGTGAGCAAATAGCTGCCGTATGGAGAAGTGTCATTTATTTAGAATAAAGACCCTTCAGATAAAGCAGATGCTTAAGAGCCTCAGTGAGGTGAACTGTTAAGCAGAGCTACCTTCCTTGGCAGGTTTATCAATCCCTGGTGATGAGAAAACCCACCTCCATCAGATTAACCCACATTGTTGCTTTTTCCCTTTACATCCTCCCCTTTAAAAAAGCTTTCCAGCTCTATATGTGACTTTTTTATTCCTTTGTTCGCTGCTTGTTTTGGGTGCACAGGAAGGGTAACTATCAGGAAATTAACTTCTCATATACTTTTTAAAATTCTTTTTCACTGCATGCTGTTTCCTTCCTGGTGCTGTGGGGATGATGGTCTTATTTCAGTACTTTCAGTTTAAACATAATTCCAAAATTTAAACTTCAGAAAATGCCCAGGCCAAAATGACACTCCTTCATATTTTACTAGAATACACACATGCTTCTCAAGGGGGGCAAGAAAAAGCCCAGCCCTGTTAAAACGGAATATTTTTTACCTGTCTTAAGTACTAACTTATTCCTCATTGCCCTGTATGAAGAGAGAGGGGGTTTGCTTTTCTGTCTGCTGGAGAGTCTAGTAATGCTGTTATCCTGAAAAAAACAGATTTACTCCTGATTTGCACCAAGGAAACAGGGACCAGAATCAAGCTCTAAGTCTCCAGTGCAGGAGAAAAATAAGCTAAAAAATGAGCTTTGCATGTGAGAATAAGTGTTTAAGGGTTTTATCCACAAGCTCAGGAAAAAACAGGGGGTGGAAATGTTGAATGCAGTGAGCTCCCTGCAGATCATTTCCAACACTGGGAGACCCTCTGGAGGAGGAACAAGCTGTCATGCATTTATTTACTCTGCTATTTGAGGAGCAAACCACACACATTTTCCTGCCATAGCAACCGGTGCAGCACTTGGTGTTTGCAATGTGTACCCAAATTCTGCAAATCATCATTAAAATAATCATCTTTGTGACCAGTGGACTCTAGCAAGTGACTCATTAAGAGAACCACTGGAAAATAATTAGCACACAGGCTTGTTTATGTGACTGCATCTCCACAGAGGTCTCGTTCGTGTTGAGGTTTGGTTTAACTCCAGGGGAATTTTGCTTTCCGTGTAAAAGCACTTGTTTCAATCAAGGTAATTACCTGAGCAGTACAGTTTTGTGTACAGTGTTTCCATTAAACCATCCTATTTATCATGAGAGTAAATGAAACAGTTAGGATCTCTTTTAGAGCAGCTCTTGGCAGTGGTCCAGACCAGGTTGTTTTTGGGGTTTTTTTTTGAAAATGTCTATGTTGTTTTCAGCTTGAACATCTAAAATTGTATCTCTGTAGAAACCTCATTACCAAATGCTTCACATGCAGAACTTGCTGCCTCAGGTGCTCAGCAGGTTCTTTGAGGTCATAGCCATCTGTGACTTGCTGTGGAACTCTTTTGGAAAGGAGCCCCTGACTGTTTCTGTGTCTTGGTGCAGCTGACATACATGGGAATGGATCAAACTGCTGTTTGTTTGTGTGTACAAACGCCAATTTGGCAATTGCTCTTTTTTTTGGTGCCACATTTCCAATATTTTCTTTATCTGGACCCACTGGTAACTTCTGAGCCTGGTGCTTTTCAGCATTTGCTTTAGAAATGTTGCTTGTGTTTCTAGCAGGGATTTATTTTGAGGAATTGGAAAACTCTTTGTGTCTTCTGTGCAATGTAAAATCAAAGCCCGGAGCAGGATTCAGTTGTTTAAACATAAGTGGTTAGTGTTGTTTGGGCTGTTGTAAGGTACTCTACAGAAAAGTCTGACTTTCCTTTTGTGCAGTGTTTTAACTGCCGGCCCCAAATGGATGTTGTGTCCCTTGTCCATGTGCACGTGGGGCAGCTCCAGATGTCCTCTAACTATAAAGAGAGTTCAGATGGCAAATGTAGGACTCAGTTACTCCTGTGGGCATCTGGTGCCACTTGGGTTGCCTTTATTATCTCCTCTCCAGCCTCTGGATGCTCCAGGAGGGCTTCTCTCTCCTGTATGTCCTGTGAGAAGCCTGCCAGCACAACATCAGTGTTTTGATTACTTTATTACAACTTAAATAGAATCAGGGAATCACAGAGTGATTTGGGTTAAAAGGGACCTTAAAGATAATTTCATTCCAACTGTCTGCCATGAGCAGGGACATCTTCTCCTAGACCAGGTTGCTCAGAGCTCCATCCAATCTGCTTTGAACACTTCCACTGATGGGAATCTACAAACTCTCTGGGCAACCTCTGCCAGTGCCTCACCACCCTCACAGTAAAGATTTTTTTCTTATATCTAATCTAAATCTACCTCTGTCAGCTTAAGGTCTTTCCCCCTTGTCCTATCACCTCTTACCCTTAGAAAAAGTCTCTCTCCAGCTCTCTTGGAGCTCCTTTAGGCCCTGGAAGGGGCTCTGAGGTCTCCATGGAGCCTTTTCTTCTCCAGGCTGAACAGCTCTCCCAGCCTGTCTTCATATCAGAGGTGCTCCAGTCCTCTAATCCTCTTCACGGTCTCCCCTGGAGCTGTTCCAACAGGTCCATGTCCTTCTTGTGCCCCAGAGCTGGACACAGGTGGGACATGGTGACTCCAGATTCCTGCATTTAGGCAGCTGAATCACAGCCATACAGGCACCTTGCTTTAGACACCTGAAGTTAGGTGCCTCCTTCCCTCCTGTGGAGTTTCTCCCTGGACATCTCTGTTATGGGCTAAGTGTCCCATTTGTCATTTCGTGTCATATTCACGGTACAGTGTTGATTTCTTCAAGGATAAGTATTTTCTGTGTGTTGAGGAGCAGCTCCTGTGGTGCAGCATGAGCAGCTCACCTTCACAGCCTTGCTGGGGAGCAAATTCAGATGCTGAGATCTGTTCACAAAATTCCTTTCATTTAAGATAAAAGACCATGCCTGTTATCTGCAATGGATTTGTGCAGGCTCGAAACCATCCAGTTGCACCCATTCTATTTGATACCAGTCGAAGAACTGCCACGAATGGCTGGGAAATACAAATTCTTTTATCAACTTTACTTCTAGAATACTGGGGAGCTGCAGAATGTCACTTAGAAGATGCTAATTATTAGACTAATGAGCTAGATGGTCTCATTCTTTTGAAACACTCATGGGACATTCATGTTTGAAGGAATTTACAGACTAGGAAATGTCCAACTGTTCTACTTAAAGATCTGTTCCATGAACTGACCACTTTTGTTGGTAATGGCTGGAACTGAGTGTATTGATGAAATAATGAATCAGTTAAGTACTTAATGCAGACATGATGTAAGATAATAACCCAAGGAAGAGTAAATGATGTACAAATGATCAATTTTTCTCAGATTTAAGCTGCCGTTAATTAGGAGCCATTAATTTGGATCTCAAATTGCTCTATTCAGGCATCTCTGCACAGTGGTACTTCTCTAATCTACGAAACTGCCTTGAGAGAATCTTCTGGCTGATAAATCTGGTGTTCAGTTAAGCCACTCAAGTGGTTGAAAGAGTTCTGGAGTATCTAAGAACATAGTATATATATATTCTAGAGATTATAAAAATCCTCTATAAAAAGCCATTGATGTCAACAAAAGACCAAGTCCATCCAGGCACCACTAGTGGGTTGAATTCCTCCTCATGCTGAGACTTCTTACGGTGGCCACTGGAAGAATGTGAAGGTCAGAGCAGGTGAAAATTGTTTAGGCAATTGTTTTTTTTTTTTTTTCGTTATGCACAATAAAAAAATGTTGTTACCATGATCCTCCAAGTCTATTGACCTTTTTTTTGTTCTTACCCCACTTCATGCTGTCTTAAGTCCTGGGAAAGTTGACTAAGTTGTGTTTCCACACAAAAATTGAAATGTTTTATTTTTTGTCATTTTCCATTTATTGCCACTTCTGTAAATTACCCTACTGCTAAATTTATCCTTTTGGGCCATCCTAAAAGTGCATTTATTGGCAGATAATATTTTCAACCAGAAGCCTTCCTTCATTCTGATTACAGCACTAAAACTCAATGAGAAGAGTCATCTCACAAATGGACAATAAATAGTGATATCAATCCCTACAGAAATCAAAGTTTGTGTTTTATGAAATATAGACATATTACAGTGATGCAGGAGATAACCTGAGATATAATAATGTGTGTGATACCAGGACTAGAATAGGCTGAGAGACTGTCTAAAAACATAAACTTTCAGGAGCTGATGTCTTTCCCAAATCGTGTCCTGAAGGAGACATTGGATTTTATGTCTCAGAATATATCCAAACTGAACAATTCTGTGCAGCAGAGATAAAAATATTGTCTCCCAATACAGGAAACTTATCCCCCAGGAGCTCACAACTAACATAAGTGTTGGTAGCTGGTTGTTCCTAAGCTGCACCTTATTGTGGAGGACGCAAATAAATATTTGTAGAGGCACTTTTATTTGGAAGAGGTGATAAAATTTACTATTTACTGCAGCTGAAAAATGCTGTTAACCAGCAGCCTGAGATTGAAAAAACAAAACTTCAATTATGGGTTTAGATTTCAAGTGGCCAGCAGATATTGGAATGATGCTGCACGAGAAGTCAGTGGTTAAATGTTATGTTTCTCTTTGTAAGTAAGAGATAAATCAAACTAGTAAGCTCAGTATGTCAAAATTGAAACTCAGTAGTAGATTATTCAATAGTGAAAGATTGTGTTGACCTTAAAGGGTGAAACATTGTGTTGACCTTAAAATTAGTAATTTCTTTTGGTTAACCCAACATCAGTCCCAAGACAAGCATTTTAGTCACAAATATTCTTCCCACATAACCATAACTTGAACTAAATGTAATTCGTTCTGGGGTCAGGGGATCCAGTTGCTTCACAGGCAGCCAGGTTCTCTTCCTGGAAAATTATATTTTTTGAAAAAGAAAATAAGTTAGAGCTTCAATTCACCTTTTTATTTTGTTTTCTACACTTGTCATTTCTGCTGTACTCACTGTTTAAAGCATAAGCTGAGTGAAACCCAAGACTTTTTTTCAAGCAGCAAAGCAGCAATATTTTCTTTCATAATGTTTATGTTCTGATTTATGCTGGTGCCATAATGTTACACTCAGTTGCATATCCAATACCACTCTTTATGTTGCTTCTACAATTTACAGTGTTGGACTCCTGCTCATCTGTCCTCGGGTAGATTCTGCTTGTGGTGAAGCTTCTGCCTTTATGTGAAAAAATTTTTGGAGATTTTCATTGAGATCATGAATGAAATGCTATGAGATTACCAGCTGAAAGTTGTTGATGGAGAACTAAACAGCTATAAGAAAGAAATGATTGCTTTTGGCACAGCAGAATGATTTAGTAGATCACTGTCCTCATGAGTATTTTGTTGTTTGAAGAGGCCAAAATCTTAATAGAATCACGGAATGGTTTGGGTTGAAAGGGACATTAAAAGTCATCTACTTCCAAACATGAACATCAAAACCATGAACACCTACACTCAAATTTATACATATTATAATTTAGCTCTTAAGAAATTAGGATTTTAGTCTAAGTTCTTTGGCTGGGATCTCATTATGGTCAGCAAAAAGAGAAATGTACTTCCACAGCCAGACCCATCCATGCACATCAGGCACATTAGGGAAGGATTCATTCCCCAGATTAAATAACTGCAGTTTAGGTTTCCATGTGTAATTGATGACAAACAAAGTGTCTGAATTCTCATTATAAACAGTGGGTATTGTGTTAATGCAGTTAATGAAATAGAAAAAGCTGTTCTAGTGACCAGGAAATTGGTGAATTATTCAGTTCCCTGAACAAGGACATCTGGTGCCATTCAGGTGCCCAATGGTGACACAGGGGGTGGCAAATATGACACAGTGAGAGGAGTTCACACCCTTCTGAAGGTTATGTGGGATGCCCTGTAGTGCCTAGAACTAAAGTAACTTCCCACTAAATGTGCTACAGATCCCTCTGGAGTAAAAACAGAGGTTTGTAACCCAATGCACGTGAAAATGTCTCCATTTAGGGCTTCCTTGGAGCTGATTCTCATCCTGGTTTACGATTGCATGAATTGTGCTCGGAAGATGGTCCATTCCTTGCATCAGCTAAGACAGAGATGACTACCTTAGATTACATGCCTAATTTTTAGATAGCTGAAATTAGGTGACATAAATTTTTCCTTCCCTTTAGGGCTTAAGGGAAAAACTTTACTTTCAATGCTGGAAAGACTGTGAAGCGATAACATTTTATGAGCCAAGCACTAAGCAAGGAAATGTGATGTACCCTTAATAGCAGTTTATATTTGCGTGTTTAAAAGCCTGAAAAGCCTGGTTGTAGTTTCACAACTTTTTGTGTGACCAGTGCACAAACAGGCAGAGGAATGAAATAATATTATGAGATTTTCATGCTCAGGGAAGGAGACAGCAGTTCAGCATGTCTTGAAATAAAGTGTTTTCGTGAAACGTGACTTGGATGGGAATTGTGACATTCATAATACACAAAGTGATAGAAAGTTTAGAGCTGATCCTCCTGAAATTTCAACTCCAGCCCCATCATTGTGCTGAGTACCTTCTCTCAATACATAGAATCAAAGTATTACAGAATGGTTTGGGCTGGATGGGATCTTAAAAATCATCCAGTTCCAAGCCCCTGCCATGGGCGGGGACAACTTCCACTAGACCAGACTGTTCCAAGCTCTGTCCAGCCTGGCCTTGAACACTTCCAGGGATGCAGAGTCCACAACCTCTCTGGACAACCTGTGCCAGTGCCTCACCACCCTCACAGTAAAGATACTTTTAATAATACCTAATCTTATCATGCTGAAGGCTCAGATCCTTTCTAAATCTGGTTGCTTCAACCTACCTATGCCCTGCAATAGCCTTATTTAGACTTGGTGATTATGTCCTTAATTCAAAATTTGCTGAAGTCTTTCCATCAAACATGTAGGACCACGGAGACCATGGAGCAGCGTGCTCAGTTCTACTGTACATGCTGCTCTGGTGCTGTTTCCATGGCTTCTGGTAGCTTTTTTTCCCCAAGTTAAAAATCTTCCAAGAATTGTCTCAATAAGTGAAAATGATGGTGGCAGAGATGCTCAAGGTTCGTCAGGCACTTTCATTAAGGGTGGGAATATCCATTTGCATAACTGAAGGCATCAAGCTCCATTTGACTTTGGGAGCAATGGACTTGTCTGTGATTGGGCCACAGAGATTTACATTAAATTTCTTATGGTTCCTTGTCTGGCTCGGTACCCAACTGCAGCCCCCTGTAAATGTGCTTGTTTGTTCTTTTTATTGCAGCCATCTCCTGCAGACACGGAAATGGCTCTTATCAAACACCCCATTGTATTCTTGCTGGCCAGATGGCTAAAGGGGCATTACTGCTCTCTCCCCATAAACTGTATGCTTTGCTGCAGGCATTAACAAGGTAATATATTTTTTAGGAACCATTAAATACTTGAGATTTAGGTAGTAGCAGGTATTTCAGTTGTGGGCTTAAAGATGCTTTTAAATTCCTCCGCTTTGTCCTTAAAACTCAGCTCAAATGAGGCTGCCTCGGGAGACAAATTAAAATAAAAATAACCCTCCAAACACAAAGTTTGGTGGTGCTCCTGAGATTAGCTCCTGTTAGGCATGGAATTGTGCAAGTTGTGAAATGCCTTTGAGCTTTCCTTGTGAGACGCAGATCCAGATTTCCATGGGCACAGTAATGATGGCTCCTTTGAAATGGTTATCCTGCCTCCTCTACCCCTGCGCCTGATCCTCACGCCTCAGGAGGAAACACTCAGAGCCTAGAAAATCCAATTATTGAAACAAGGCAAAGAAACCTGTGACCCTGTCATATTTCTTGTGAGAGAGGCCAGGCTGACAAATCTTTAGTGAACGTTTACTCCTCCATATACTCAGTGCTGGGTAATAACAGAAGAGGACTCTGTGCTTGTAAAACTAAACTGTTCTGTAGTTAGAGAGCCATTTATAGCTGCACCTTCCAGGCCTTTTTGCTTCTATATCAGCTCCAAAGTCTTCCCCTCTTTCCCTCCTCCACTGTTTGCAGTTGTGCTTTTGAGTGGTGTTGTGTTTCTCCAGAAGTTCTTTTCCATGAACAGTAAGGTGGATGTGCCTTACAGTGTTCATCCCCAAAGAGATTACCTGATTTAATATGTGTAGGAGACCAGATTTCCAAGTAAAATGCTGCAAAATATGAAAATTTCATGGAACAGTAGAATTATTATGATTGGAAAAGACCTCCAAGATAAAGTCCAACCTTTGACTGAACACCAACGCACCAGTCCATGTCGTGAAATGCCACGTCTCCTTGTTTTTGAACATTTCCAGGGATAGTGACTCCACCACTTCAGTACCAGGGCTTAACCATTCTTTCCCCAATATCCATATTCTGGTTGTTCATTTCTGGGTTTCCCACTCACAACATCCTTCTGAGGAAAATGACATTATTCCCATAGCACCAACGAGTCACTGGAGCAATTAATTCATTATCTCTATGACATCTCGTGCTTTCTTCACATGCCTGTGAATGAGCCTTGGGCTTGTTTCCAAAACCTGTAAGGGTGGTTCCAAACCCATCATGCCTCAGTGCTATGAGGAAGCTTCTTTCCTTTCAACCGTGAGGTCAATGATGCTTTTGCTGACTGATTTTTGAGTTCCTTGAAGGCAGCTTTTTATCTTCTCCCAAATGTCTTGCCCTTGGAAGAAGTCTGTAAAATAGCCATGGAGCCATCTTGCTCCTTTTTTCTAATCCCTTTTGATTCACAACTGGATGATGGCAGTTAGGCTACTGATGAGTGAATTTGGACAAGTCAGGGATGTTCCTTCCTCACCTCCATGGATATTAGGAAAAAATTCTTCCCTATGAGGGTGGTGAGGCACTGGAAGAGATTGCCCAGAGAAGCTGTGGCTGCCCCATCCTGGGAATTGTTCAAGGCCAGGTTGGATGGGGCTTTGGGCAGCCTGGGACGGTGGAAGCTGTCGCTGCCCATGGCAGGAGGTTGGAATGAGATGATCTTTCATGGCTCTTTGAGCCCAAACCATTCCATGGTTCTGTGATCTTGCTGCACCTTCTGTGGCCTGTATGTTAAGTTGCTTGGGAAGGGCTTGCACAGTTTTTTGGTCTGGGATTCCACAGCTGGCGAGTCTGCAGGACTGTGGTTAGTGATGGGGTTTGGACACAGGATAATCATAAAAATATCAGCCATATTGAATTTCTAATGCCGTGACTCCATCATATCCCCCCTGCTCTGTTACCCTCTGCAGATCATCAGAACTCTTACATTCAGGCCTGGTTCTGGCATTTTCCAACTGGAGGAGGATAAAGTGAGTCCAGGGGTTTGGTAATCATCCTGTGCCCTGCCTGACCTGGACTCAGTTCACTGACAAACTTCTCGAGCGTTCCTTGGCTCCTGCAGGCTCTGTTGGGATCTTGCACTGCCTCGCATTGGAGTAATGAGGGGAGAAAGAAAAGATTTTGGGAACATTTATCAGGAAGCCAGAAAGAAACTGCTTTTACTATTTTACCTAATTTTCTACAGTTTCTGTGCTGTTTCTTTGCTCATATGGAGGTGCTATCAGCAAGCAACCAAACCCCCCCCTTCACTGTTCTTCACATCCTCCTGGAGATTCTCTTCTTCACCTAGACCTACAGAAAATGTCCAGCAGTCAGACAGCTTATTGGGATCACTCCTTATCATGTTTCTGACTTAATTTTTACTCTTTCTGTATTTGGAATAGGCATTAATGCAGGTTTTTTGTTCTTCTGGGTCCTGGACAGCACACCAAGCAAAGAGAAGTTTACGTATTTACTTTTTGACATAATTAATCAGTTACAGGAATTAGGTTACACAAATATATCAATACCTGCTGTGCCTATCCTTTCCCATCTCACATTTTATGAGTGTCCATTTAGACAGGAAATATTTGCAAAGCAAATTTAAAAGCTTCATAGGCATCATAAGCACTGCCACAGAATGTGTGTTGACTAAAAGCGCAATGAAATAAATAAATTTACAAACTTTAAGGCCATTACTGGTTTCTCAGAAGTCTGCAAGAAACTATAAGTCCATGTTTGGATCAAATAACTTTGAGTTGCAAAGAAATTTGAAAAAATGAAAAGCTGTTAAATGCAGTTTGCACATGTGAAGAAGAAGTTAAATCCTTTTAATAAATTACCCAGGAAACAGTTTGCGTGGCCTTTTACCTCAATTGTAACAATAGGAACAGGAAAATTTGCAGGCAAATTTGATCAATTTCTCTAAGCTATAGTCATTCTACTTCAAGATTATGCAAATTCTAAATTATTTTTCTTTTCTAAACCAAATTAGTGCTTGGATTTTGATAGCTTCTATTGTCTTTGCTCTTCGGCATGCCATTTACTTCACCTTATTTCATGGATATGAATATTTTCTGTTCACTTGGGCAACTCAGTCAAAATTTGGATTTTGGTCTTGGACTTTCTTTGAGCCTGAAATCAGCAAGAAGGCCAAGTCAGGGCATTGTGGCATTAGAGAAGAGTGATAATTATTGTCTGCAATGCTAAGAGTTCATTTTTATCCAGAGGATCTCTTTTCACAGTGCTTAATGATTTCTCAGTTCCATTATCTATTTCGTCTAGTGTTTGCTGTTACAATGGTGATATTGCTTTTTGCTGATGATGTTTTAATATAATTTTTTCTTTCAAACTGTTGGTAATTTCCAGACTTATGCATCTCTTTAGCCCAAACCTTAATGAGTCAATGTATTCATACTAATATAAATTTGTCTGTCTGCTCTCAGAAATGTTTCAGTCTGCAGAGCTGGAATTGACTGAAGGTGGCTTTGAGCCTCATGCACAAGAAAATATTTTTGTGAATTCTGACACCATGAGCCTTCATCCCTCATGCGAATACCTTGTTCATGCTCTTTTTTGGAGACAGATACTGTGAATGGTTCAGCCTTACCCCTTGTTTTTTCCTGACCAACACAAATGCTGACTCTGAGACTTTGGCTGCACTGCTGATATAATTCTGGGTGTTATCTCTCTGTCCTAAGTTATCGTCAGACAAAAAGTACTTTCCCTAATGCAAAAAAAAAAACAACCCACCACCACCAACAACAAAAAACCAAACAAAAAGCCCCCCCAAAAAACCCTTTTATTTTGTTATCTCTCTGCATTAGAAATTTTTCTAGGGCAGAATGGAAAGACAACAAAGAGGGCTCAGGGAAATGGTTTAACTTGGGCAAGGAGCTGAGCATCCACCTCTAGTCCTGATACCCCTGAGCCAGCTCAGTCCTTGCCAACTGTGTGGAGCTGCACTGAATGACAGAGATAAACCTTCTCCACCTCTGATCTCTCCCCCAGATGTGCTTTAGACCTTAAAGAACTCACTTCATCACTGTTGGCAATAGTGCAGCTGTATTTCATCCTAAGGCTTTCCCCTGAAAACCTGTACTTAGCCAGACTCCACTGTGAATATTTCAGCCAGGTATCATTTATACATCAATCTCCATCCAGAAATGTGCATCAAAAGTAATTGTGATGTGAGAAGAAGAGAGTAATTCTAAGCAAGGCTGAAAAGCTAATGTTCTCAGATTGTTTTTTTTGTAGAATCAGTTTGTTTTTCAAAGGTGGCATGTCTAGGAGGATGTAGTAAACTATTTCAAAACAGGAAAATGCTGTGAACTGACAAAATATAGTTAATCCTTGAAAACAGGCTTTGCCTATTAAAACAGAGGATTTTTTTTCCAATTAAATGAATTTGCTTCGCCTTTTTCTGTGCTATAGCAACAGCAGAGTGCAGATAGCCAGCAATAATAGAGAAGGTGTTCATAATTAATTTCAAACATTTGTCTCCCTATTAAGAAACCTTGCTGGAACTGACACTTTCCTTAATTCTCAGACGTTTTTGAAATAAATGAAGCTGTTCCACATGAAAAAATGTAGAATCATAGAATGATTAGGGTTGGAAGGGACCTTAAAGGTCTCCTAGTTCCACCCTGCTGCCATGGGCAAGGACAACTTCCACCGGAGTCAAAGGTATAGCTCAGACTTGAATTAAACACCAGAGCTCCCTGAGTTACAAAAGCTCCACACAGAGGTCTCCTGCCATTTCCCCACTTTGGACAGCACTGGATGTGGATTTTGAAACTGAAACAGCCTAATTGCAAGCACTCCACATCCCACTCTGTGTTACTCCTCACTTTGCACCAGCTGAATTAGTTTAAAACCAGCCTGAGTGCCAGAGCTGTGAGATCCACGTTCAAAGCACTCTCTGCAGGTTTACTCTGTGGAAGAATGGGCCAATATTTTTCTCTCTGCTCCCAGAGAAACTTTTAAGTGGCTGCTGGAGCAATTTCTGAAACCTATTATTCCATAAATACTTTTAGTGACAGGGACTCATGATTTACCATTCAGGTAGCGAACAGGTTCAGGTCAAATCAAATAGGTTAGAAGTATTTAGTTTCAATTTAGTGAATAAAAATATAAGCAAAATGTTTATACCTGAGCATAGAGATTTTTTTATTAAAAAAAAAAGACTAATCAAATGAGCAATTATAAATTACGCTTTTCATGATTTCTGTTTTTAAACAGACATTGCTTGTGTTCTAAGTCCCACACTGACACAGAAAAAAACATAAAAAATATTTAGTACTGCAGAAATCTCATTTTTTTATCCCTTCTACTTATAAATCTAACTATCCTGAGATAGTTTCATAGTATATAAACATTTTTCTCACTCTTGGACTACTTGCCTGTCTTCAGTGGGTTATTTACTTACAGTCAAGTTAAGTAACTCTCAGTCTGTAAAAAAAAGGCTAGAAAATAATGGGCAAAACCTTAATTTTTTTCCACATGTGGTTGCCAACAGCTTTGTCAAAAGATAACATTTTTTGTTGTGAGGTGCCTGGAATGACGCATGAGGTGGCCATTAGTGGTAATTATGACCTGGCATCTGTTTAGAGAACTGTTATTCTTTTAACCTTCCATGGAAGCTCCTTCAGTCAAGGTCAAATTCTTTCGATGTTTTCATCTTCAAGGAGCATGGGACAATGTGCCTCCTCTCCCCCCTGGCAATTGATATTGTCACTTTTCTGAGCAACCTCCTGCAATGTGTGCGTGTGGTGGAAGGAAACAACCACAAAGAAAAGAACTTTAACATTCAGAGGAGAACAACACGTCAAAATTCCTTAAACCATGATAAATGTACCAAAATCATCCAGCTCTTTCCAAACAGTGGTGAGTGATGGTGATTTATGACTGTGGAGATTTTTCTTAAACTAGTAGTTTTTGCAGAAGAAAGGAAGGTCACTGTGAGTTAGGGTGTGCATAGTTTATCTTGTTCTCTGCAGTCTGCTGTTCCCTTTGAACGAGGCTGTGCCAGATTAGAGTCCTGCTCTGGGGGAGTACCATTAATAATCATCATTATTGTCCTAACCTCGAGAAAAGGGACACATACACACACACACAAATCTTAACAAGCTCTGTGTTTCTGAACCTTTTGACATTACCACATAAATAAAGCCAGTAATTCATGGATGAGAAAAGCAAATGACAACAGGAGAAAGAATAGCTGATCCCTAAATGAAGCAAGAAGAAAAATTAATCAAAGAAATTGAATTGAAAAAAGTACAGCGATTTGCGCTGTGTCAAAGAACCTGGGCAATCTTCTAGGTGTAACAGCAGTGCAATGCAAAGAAAAAAAAAGAAAAAAGAGGGAAAAGGAAAAAAGATGATGGAAACTCTTTAATGAGTCGGAAAATAGGAAAAATGTTATCCAGCATTATAGTCTTTGCTATAGGCAATAGGACAGCAAGCTTTGCTTTTCCACTGCTCACCTTAGAGCTTTCCTATCTGCACCACGCAGTGGGAAAAAACCTTGGGTAAGGTCTGGGACTGAGACTTTGTTCCACAAAGAACTCCAGTAGAACGCTCACAGGAAGCTTTAAGCATCCTCAGGTGGTGCAGAAATTAAATACAAAGACCATCAAAGCACCCTGGGCCTGTCCAGCCCCTCTTTCTGCCTTTGCTGGGTCAGTAACAAGGAAAGTTAAATGGCCAGAATAATGGGGTTTTCCTGAGAAAACTCGCTTTCCAGTAATTTCCAAATTCCAAAGCAAGAGGTAATCTCAAATGGAGGCTTCAGTGAGAATTTAGTGTAGTTTCCTTTGCTGCCATCCTACTGACAAATGGAAAGAGAGTCCTGGCTAAAAGAGAGGTAGAAGGAGAGCATGGCCAAGGAGAGATTTAACAGAGGTATTTATGGAGGCTGGGAGGGGTGAGTAGTAGAGATCTATTAACCTCTGGCTAAGACCTGAGTACATGAATCTTGTTAATTTTAAAAGTAAGTGAATGACCATCACTTTGAGGTTATTCGGAGAAAGAATCACTGAGTGAATTTGAAGTCACACAAACAAGCAAACAACTACCAAGAAATTATAAATGCTTTCTAGATTCAGAATTCAATCAACAAAAAAAACTTAGTACATTATCTGTTGGCCCAAGCTTTGTTAATGCCTTTTAGCTCACATACAAACCTAATTAAGATATTACTCAGAATGAACCCAAAGTTTACTTAAGGATTGTGGGAATAAATTAAATTTCTTTGCCTGTGGATGTATGTCTTGTGGTAGATAGGCTTTGGCTTTAAGCAAGGTTCAAACTGTGACTGAAGATTTTCTTGTGCTTGGGGCACCTGTAAAAGGCTTTCTCCCATGTGGATTTCCCCATCTATGCCAAGATTTATGCTTGCTTATTTTCCTGCAGTGGCAGTGCCTCTAAGATCTGTCTTCTGCCTTCATGAAATGTAATTATCTATGATGCTTCAGGCTTTTCTATCATTTTGGTTAATGAGGTCAGGAGTTATGGGCGGTGCACATATAGAGATACACAATGGGAGTGAGACCACCTAGGCTTCATTTCCATGGCAAAACAGGGTAATAATAGAACAGTTAACCAGAAAACAGATAGAGGGATTAGAGGGATCCTCTACTCTGAGAAAAGCCAGAAGGTTGGTTTGAAGATGTCTGTTTAAAATGTTTTCAAAGAGAAAGGGAGAGAACTTGAGGGCACAGTTCAAGGCAAAGTATTTCCCTCTTTGGGTCAGTGCAAATCATGGGATGATACACAAAATATTACAGAGTGAAAATGGGGGCAAGGGACAGGATATGCAAAGCTTGTGAGGTCAGTGAAAGATCCACTGAACATCCATCTGCTCCAGGAGACAGATCTGCTGTGGGCACATTTTGTCTTCACCATGATGAGTGCAAGGTGAGCTGGGCTGTGTTGGGCTGTCCCCATCCCATGGCAGGATCAGCACGTGAGTGAGCAGAGAGCACAGACAGGACCCATCCCATTTTCCACCCTTCAGTGGTAGAGCTGGCTGACATTTCCACATTTTGTGTGGAGGACTAAAATAGAGAGGTTCATCTTTTTTTCAGATTTTTGAGTTTCCTCATGCAAGTTACTAATGACTACTGTTTGCTTTATTACCCTCTTTTCAAATTTCTGGAGGAAAGGGGAAAGGAAAGGGAAAAAAAAAGGAAAAGGAAAAAAAAGGAAAGGAAAAAAAAGGAAAGGGAAAAAAGGAAAGAAAAAAAAGGAAAGGGGAAAAAAAAGGGAAAGGGGGAAAAAAAAGGAAAGGGGGAAATAAAGGAAAGGGGGAAATAAAGGAAAGGGGGAAATAAAGGAAAGGGGGAAATAAAGGAAAGGGGGAAATAAAGGAAAGGGGGAAATAAAGGAAAGGGGGAAATAAAGGAAAGGGGGAAATAAAGGAAAGGGGGAAATAAAGGAAAGGGGGAAATAAAGGAAAGGGGGAAATAAAGGAAAGGGGGAAATAAAGGAAAGGGGGAAATAAAGGAAAGGGGGAAATAAAGGAAAGGGGGAAATAAAGGAAAGGGGGAAATAAAGGAAAGGGGGAAATAAAGGAAAGGGGGAAATAAAGGAAAGGGGGAAATAAAGGAAAGGGGGAAATAAAGGAAAGGGGGAAATAAAGGAAAGGGGGAAATAAAGGAAAGGGGGAAATAAAGGAAAGGGGGAAATAAAGGAAAGGGGGAAATAAAGGAAAGGGGGAAATAAAGGAAAGGGGGAAATAAAGGAAAGGGGGAAATAAAGGAAAGGGGGAAATAAAGGAAAGGGGGAAATAAAGGAAAGGGGGAAATAAAGGAAAGGGGGAAATAAAGGAAAGGGGGAAATAAAGGAAAGGGGGAAATAAAGGAAAGGGGAAAAAGGAAAGGGCGGTATGTTTAACATCTTCAGTTCCAGTATAAGGGAGAATCTAATCTAAAGAACAGCTTTCCCCCATCTTTTCTCTCCTATAAACAATTTTCATCAAATCAGATTTTCAGAAGCACAAACAAAGCCAGGGACAACTCTCCAAACTTGTCCAACTTTAGTACATTTTGTTCATGAGAATTCTGGCCACACAAGTATAAAAAAACTTGTAAATTAGGACCTGAACTCCTGAACCTCATGCGAGAGGGCAATGCATGAGGATCAGAGAAAGTTTTGGGTGGAAGGAACATTAAAGGTCCTCTAGTTCCAACCCCCTGCCATGGGCAGGGACACCTTCCACTATCCCAGGTTGCTCCAAGCCCCATCCAGCCTGGCCTTGAACACTTCCAGGGATGGGACATCCACAACTACTTTGGGCAGTCTGTGCCAGTGCCTCACCACCCTCACAGGGAAGAATTTCTTCCTAATATCCAATCTAAACCTACTCTCAGTTTAAAGCCATTCCCCCCATACTATCCAGACACAATGGTGACTATGAAAATAATTTCCTCACCTCCACAAATCCGTACTCTTAATCAGCCTTGTGTAGGGGTAGGGTCAATGCAGTCACTGCCCGTGCTCCGAATTGTTTTTGATAGAAAAGGATGGGATAAAGTCAGTGCTTTTGAAGACTGAGATTTTCAGAGAAGTCTGCAGATGGTATGAATGCAGAGGAATCAGTCAGTCTGCATTTAAATACTAATTACAGATATTAATGTCTACTTAGCTGCATTAGGAAAATAAATGTAGTGGCTTTTCCTGCCAGGAGGATGCTTCACATGATGGATCGTTTTGCTGATGTGACTAAATACCTTCCTGATATTGATTGACAAAGAGAAGGAGAGAAAACATAAGAAAACTCTTCAGGCTGCTATAAAACAACCAGGAAGGCAGCTCAGGGATGTGGCAACCCAGATCAGAATTTGTGCCTTCAGAACTGATACAAAGTGCACTTCTGAAATGGCCAAGTCTTGTCAGCAAGAGCTGACAGGCAAACAAAAGGAGTTTCTTTATCTCGCAGGTGTCTGCAGGTCCACATGGCCGTCTGGAACAGACCGAGGATTGTTGGCATGCTGAGGCCAAGGAGAGACCTGCTGGAATATTTGGGTGTTGGGTTGTCCTGGTTTGAAAGACAGGTGTCTGCCAAGGAAGGCAGGAACGTCCCTTGGGATAGGGAATATGACCCCTTTTCCTTCCAAATTATTATAATTTTGAAATCAAGAGTTTCTCAAGCAAAAGATATGAGAAAAAGGAATAACAGCTCTGTACTAATATTTAGAGCAAGGCAATAATACAGAAACAACGGTTTAAATAGACAAAGTCAGAATACAACCTGCACCCTGTTAGGGTGGTGCTGGCAGTGCAGTTAAATGGTGGCTGCAGTCCTGTTGGAGTGATGGATGTGGTCTTGTTGAAGTGATGATCTTATGGAAAGGTCTCGTCGGTCTCTGGAGGTCCAGTGGTGGCTCTTGAGCTCTTCTCCTCTGGGGATCCAGTGGAAAAGGTACCCCGGTGTTCTAGGGTCTCAGCTTATAAGCAGGTAGGAATGTTCCGTTCCTCCCCTCTGGGTGGGGCATCTCACAATGTACTGATGTAATCTTGTGAATCACTCCCGGAGCCCTTGATGGCCATGAGCAGAGATAGCCCTGATGGTGTTATCAGGGCTGGGTCATGCTGAACACAAAGAACACTGCCCCACCTGTTTTAACAGCTTGTGGAGATGGTAATAGAATACAGACTTTTGGTTGCACCTTCCATGTAACCTAGGACATGGGTGCACACAGCAGCTGCTCCTCACTGGGACACTTTTATTAGGAAGTTCTCCAGTCCATATTCACAGAGGAGGAGGCTCCAGCCTGGACACTTTTGCTCACACAACACACCTGCATCCCGGGGAAATCTGCTCTTGTACCTGATTGCTGAGATCCTGGCAGGTGGGATGCAGGAGTGGGATAAATTTGGTTAAATTGATTTCTGCAGCATGGTGGGTTTTCAGATGCATTTCATCTCACTCTGAAATAGATGGGTACATTTTTTTGCTCTAAGACCCCCAACCTTATTAACTTGATCTCAATTACTTCCAAGGAAGCCCAGGGTGACTTACTAAGAAATTTACCCTGAAGTAATTTAAAGTTGGATAAGGTGACTTCTGCCATAGATTTAAAATGCACTTAGTGTTTCAGCACAGGTTTATTATTCTTGGTCACTCACTGGCCATGGACTGACAGTACAAAACTGATTTGTAGGACAACCAGCATGGGAGTTTCTAGGGCACTGCTGTTGGGTTTTTTGTTTGGTGGCTTTTTTAAAATCAGATGACACTCTTTCTGGTCCTGTTTATGTCACGGCTTGAGAACATGCTTTCTTACTGGTTTCTTTACCTCTTTATGCCTCAGACCCTTCTCTCCATCGCCTTTCCACTCTTTGGACAGCAAACCTACTAAGGTAAGAATATTTTGTAGAGCAGAAGCTTCACTAATCATCTCATACCATAATATCAACCTTATTTTATATCACTCCATGGCTTACTTCCCGTGCATGGCTCTGCAGGTAAAGAGTTTCGTGCTCCTTGTGACTTACTGTGGTGCCCTTAAAACAAACTGTGCCCTGAGTGGTGGAATTAAGGAAGCCCTTATTTCATTTTCTGCTCAGAGAACAGAGGTGTGAGCTCCTGTTTGCATTCTCAAATGTTTAACATGAAGCTACAAGCTCTGAAGCTTTAGGAACATTTATAAAATCTTTTTTTATTTTTTGTTTGTGTAGATTCCATGTGTCTGAGAGGTGATGAGCTCATATCACAGATCCTGGTTTCCATTAAACTTCTGACAACTTTGTGTCTTTGAGACCTCTCCCTCTGTATCAAATTGGATGGATTCTGTCCAAAAAGGGGAAAGACCCTAAGAGACACACAGAGAGCACGGCAACATAAGTTTTGCTTCTTAAAGAAACCTTGCAATAACTGTCAGTCCTTTTCAGAGACATTCTTGGCCAGTGCCCACCCCAGTCATTTTCTCTTTTGTACTTTTTCTGGTTTAAAACAGCAAATCCTTATGAAATTACACTGAAGGGGTCTGGAAAACTCCGCTACCTTGGGCAAAAGAAGTTGCTATAATTTATAATCCTCTCAGGATCATAATTCCAGTCTTTTAGATGCACAGAAGAAGGTGCCTTGCCTCTCAGGTGGAGAATACATTAACTGTTATCATCCCTCTGGCTTTAGAACAGGCAGACTTCAATTAAAACCCATGTAGGATATAGAAATTAGCATTTCCTTTTTAGCTTGTTTGAGCTTCTATCAGGCAAAGCTCTCGGATGCTGTGGGAATATTTGCCAGGATGTCTCTTGGGGACCAATTTGCAAATCAATGGGGATGCTGGTGGCAGACACCTGTGTGCTTTTATTATCCAGCCCCTACAGCACAGGTCTGCTTGGCAGAATGTAATTGGAGTGCCACAGGTTTGCTATGAATCAACAGGATAAAATGGATTATTATGCACTAATTCTTCAGGTCCCAATTATCTGACCCTGGTGCTCTGAAAAAATAGAGAAAAAAGAAGACTGAGACAGAGGCACACAAGGAGGTGTGGGGTGGATTGGGGGAATATGCACAAAAGTGTGTTTTTATGTAAGGCCAGAGTATGAAATCTGCTGGTTTTAGGGGTGGGATTTGGAAGGTGGGAGCTCTGTTACCATTAAGAGAATGATGATAATGTGTCTTTCAACCACATAATGATTCTCTCAGCTGCCCAGCTACTGAGATCCTGATTTCAGGATTGAATTTATATTTTATCTTATAGAAGATCTAGAGAAATTAGTGGCTAAAATTTATGTGGAAGTCAAATCTTAAATTCTCCTGTTCTTTGGGAGTAATAAGGAAGCTTTGTTTCCCCTCTTGCCCTGGTACCCCAAATTTTTGTAATATGTGGAAGACCCATATCCAGAGGGAATAAACATGACTACAGTTTTACTGAGATAGCTGAACGGTGGAGATGTCACACAAAATTAGTTTTGATATTGTCCTTTTACACACAGCTTCACTGTCCTGTCTCATTGAACACCTTTTACAAATGTTGTTGGATTTCATCCAAATTTGAGCCAGGAACAGAGATTTCAGGAGTAATTAAATTCCTACATGATTCCTAAAAGCCCATCATGAGACGCCCAAACTGATGGTTTCCCTGGAAGTCTGGCAGAACTTGGTGATGCATCATGTCCAGCCAGGACAAACGATGGGCACATATGTTAAGAAGACAGAATTCCTTATTTTCACTTCTCTCCTCACAGGTTGCTCATGCTGATGGTGGTGGCCTTATCCTGCACATGTTGTGGAGCAGTCAGGAAGGTGCAGTTAATGTGGGTAATTAAGGATACTTATTTCTCAGAAAAAAAGCCCTACATGGATTCCAGCTGTCTTTCTTTTCACCGTCACAATCACTGTTTATGGTGTTTCTATGAATGTGCTTCAGTTTGGGACCCATCTATTCTGGGCAATATTTTAGCACAAAACACAGACAGACTCCAACCTCTTGACCTCAGTGGCTCTGCCCATAACCTTCAAAGGTACCCTCTTAACACATAACTCCCTTCTAAGGTTGTGTTTCTTACCCCTTTTGCAAAGATAATGGTTCAGTGACCGTGGTTTGCTTAGGAGGATTAAAGGATATTTAATATAAGCACCTGAAACTCTCTCTTCTGACTTATCTGCTTATCATCACCCAGAGAACAGCCATCCACAATGATAATTTTGGTGCAACTGAGAAATATTTTAGCTTTATAAAGAATAGATGATTCTTGTTCCTCATTTTATATTTCCTTTGATCATAAAGCGTGTGCGGCCAGAGCTTGTTAAAAATATTCAGAAGTATGCATTCATAGAGACCAGGCCTATTATTCATATTTTTAAGTCTCTGAATTATCTCTCCGTGAAGTGTAGATACAGAGTCTAAGGTTTTTTTGTTCCCATTCAAACACTGGAACCACTGTGGTTCTTGGAGATTTTATTCCTTTTATGTTCTCGGATGAATAATCCACTCTAAATCAATGTGTTTGCTCTAAACCAGAAACGAGTGAGAGAATGTTTCTTTCTGTGAGACAACCTCAGCTGTGCTGTGTGGCAGCCAAATGCCATTAGACATGCTCTGTGCACCCTCTGCCATTAAACAGAAGCCAATGGAATGGGAATTATCCTCAGCTAATGGTTAAAACCTACTGTTGGGTGAAGACTTAGGCACCAGAGACTCAAGAGGTCTTGGACACTTTTTTTCTCAGCCTTTCCAGAGGAATGTAGTGATACCTCAATCACCAGGCTGTGCAAGTGGAGGATATGGATGTCCAGGCAGGCCAGCATTTAACAGCCTAAATATAGGATTCTGCTGTAATTTGAGGCCCTTTGTAGGATCCATCTTAATCCTAAACTCCCTGCATTGCATAAACTCATCTATTTAAGGCAGGCCTGACAGATATGCCACAGGATATGAGAGGTGATTTTCTGGAGGGGCAGGTGGAAAGAGGATTTATTCCCTTACAGCATCTACAACGACACTACACATCTGTATCAGGCCACTGAATTCTACCCTTTGGCTCTGGGCAAGTCACTCCGGGTGTGGATTCAAAGCCCAACTCCTGCAAAGTGTGGCAGCTGTTTAAGATCAGCTTTGCTGAAGCTTTTCACCACTCTGTGGTTTGAAGCCCTCAGCAGGTGAAGTGTGTCTCCCTGCCTTCTGTGGGGAGGCATCCCTCACTGAACTGACATAAATTTTTAACTCCCTAAGCTCTTTAAAGGTGATCTTTATTAACTTCAAAGCTTACAAAAAATTCTGTTTTCTTTAGAGGTGCATCCCTAATGGATGATATAATAACAATATTATGGACAGGGCTGATCTTACACAACACAGACCATTCCAAAATATTGGCAGTTGACAAAGGAACTGGTCAAGAATTATTGAAATTACAGAGCACAGATAGAAGCCCATGTTGTGCTTAGAAAAGTAGGCTGTGAGACTAAAGAATTTGCCTACAAAAAATTGTGTAGATGGGAGTGAAATCCCAATGTGTCAGGAATTCAGATACCAGGGTGATAAGCAGTGTAAAACGGAACCAGAGCACAACAAAATGTAGCTTTGCATGAATCACTGAAGTCTCCTATTAGACTTGCAGGCAAAACACATATTAAACTCCATCCCAAAACACATTTTAAACTGCATTTCAAAACTATCATTTGCAATAAAAAGTACCAGATGAATTTGGCTGTTAGTTGTTGTAGATGCACTACAATGTACCAATTTCCCTTGTTTGATGAAAATAAAGAAAACTTAACCTTTTACTCTCCTGGCACTTTAATTTGTATCCTGTCAGATGTGTTCCTTATTCATCCATTTTTACCCCCCACCATCAACATCAACACACGACTGTGACCTTCTCAGATGAGAGTTATATATTTTTTAATCTTTATTTCTGCTGTAGAAGGATTTTTCTTGTTTTCCTTCCATGAAGGTTGTAGTTATAGCTTAGTCCTTTCATGCTAGTGCTGGCACTTCTAATGTGTGTCCCCTGAATTTATGTGGATCTAAATGAACAACTGCACTGAAGCATCTCATAAGCTTCTATATTTTCATTTTAGATTTACTACTGGTAATTACATGCTGTGCATATAACAGAGGATCTAAAATCAATTGTGCGCTTTACATTTTACTGGGTGCGTATTAATTTCAATATCTATCTCAATTTAATCGACATTCCCTGCATAAATAAATGTAGGGTTTTTTTTCAGGATGCAGCAATAATCCATTAGTGACATTTATGAATATTTTTTAAATGACTGGTGATGCCATGAAGTGAAAAAAATGTGGAAATATGGGATGATTGATGAGGCACTCCATCTGTGCCTTTGAGAACTGACCTGTCCCCTAAATTTCTTATTTCCACTTTTTTTTTGCCTTATAAGTCCCAGAGCAACATGTTCTTGAAATGCACGAATGATGTTACTTTATCAGGGTGGGGAGTCCCCTCCTTTAATTAATTAATATCAATCAATATCATATCATTAATATCAATGCACTCCAAGCACCCCTGAGGGAAGTTTGTATTTGTTTCTGGGCACTTTTCTTTTCAGAGATTCATAGAATGACAGAATGGTTTGGGTTGGAAGGGACCTTCAAGGTCATCCTGTTCCACCCCTTGCCATGGGCAGGGACACTTTCCACTATCCCACGTTGCTCCAAGTCCCATCCAACCTGACCTTGGACACTTCCAGGCATGTGGAGTCCACAGCCTCTCTTGGCAACCTCTTCCAGGGCCTCGCCATGCTAATAGTAAAGACTTTATTCATTATATCTAATCTAAATCTCTCATCTCTTAGTTGAAAACCATTCCCCCTTGTCCTATCACTGTCTGCATGAATGAAAAGTCGATCTTATTTTCCCTAGAAGCTCTTCAGCTCTGGCCAAGGAATTCTATTTCTCTTCTTGCCAAAGTCTTTCCCCAAGTCCCTCCTGTTTTTCACAGACCACCACACCCCTGAAACACAGGCAATGCTGAACTGTGCGGCACCTGAGAGAGTTGTGTGTCATGGTGTCGTGGGTTTGACCCTGGCTAAATGCCAGGCACCTACAACGTTTGCTTTCTATGCTCTCTCCTGCTGCAGCTATGCAGAGGAGAGGAAAAACTAACACAAAACACTGGACTTATGAGTTGAGATAAGATCACTGATAAGGGCCGCACGAGATTCAGGGCAAGAGCAGGCGGGAAACTTAAAGTTGTAAAAAAAGTGATTTATTAATCTAACAGAGTCAGAGGATAAATTGGAGATAAAAATAAGCTCTTAAGACACCATTTCTTCACTCACCCCTCTTTTCCCTCTTAAGGCACCACTTCTCAGCTCACCCCCTCCCTCCTTTCTAACTAACTAACAACTCCCAGGCAGGGGCAGGGTGTGGGGTTTTTCTTAGGTCAGTCCATCGCAATTCTTCTACTGCAGACACTGTTTCTCTATTTGCCCTCTCTCTCTATTCAACCAACAGATCTGGGCTAGGGCAAGGCATGTGGGGTTTCTTAATCAGTCCAAGGCCACAATTCGTCTGCTAC
>VZRL01000811.1:1393638-1446638 GCA_013397895.1 Origma solitaria | reverse complement strand
AGAGCCATCAGAGACTGGCTCTGCTGGACGTGGTGGGAAATTTCCAGAATCTTTACTCAGGACATGCAGGAGCCATCTTTGTACCCCACCCTGTTCACTGGCAAAAACTGGGCCAGGCAAAACTACCACACATGGGAAACCATGGTGGGCTTGTCACAATGGATGACCGATTGTCCCCTCAAGTGTGCAGGTTGTAGGACCAGGGGACTAGGCTCATCCACTTTAACATGAATGCAGTGTGAAAATGGAGGCTTCTCAGACTCCTTTCTAATCACTGCTACAGGAGAGACTCTCTAAGGTACTATTTTCCTGGTCCATTTTGGATATCTGCTTCTGATAAAAAGCTGAGTGGTGCTGTTGACACACCTGAAGGACAAGATGTCATCCAGAGGGACCTGGACAAGCTTGAGAAAGAGTCCCATGGGGATCTCATGAGGTTTAACAGGACCAAGTGCTGGTTCTGCACCTGGCTCAGGGCAACCCCTGGTGTCCATCCAGGCTGGGGGATGAACAGATCTGGATGAGAGGCTGGAATCACTCAACAATTGTGCACTTGAGGTCCAGAAATCCAAACGTGTCCTGGGCTGCCTCCAAAGCAGTGTGGGCAGCAGGTGAGGGAGGGAATTCTGCTCTTCTGCTCTGCTCTGGTGAGACCCACCTGGAGAACTGCATCCAGGTTTGGGGTCCCGGCACAGGAAGGGCATGGAGCTGCTGGAGAGAGTCCAAAGGAGGTCACCAAGATGATCAGAGGGATGAATTCCGTGAAAAAGCAGTTCACACTGTGCTCCTTGCTGGGAGTTGGCTCTCTGTTCCTTGTCTGCAGAGAGAGTCAGTGCAGGTAAGGCAGGTGTAGGCATCTCTATTTAGCAGATATAACCATGTCTAAGTAATGTAAGCAAGGGCACCCCTAAGTCTGTAACAGAGTCAGAAACTGAAATAATTTTCTTCACTCTCTGGATCTGAAAAGTTACAAAAATAACTCATTTATGTTTTATTCCCATGCCAGTAATTAAGAGATACAACAAAAATTTGAATAATACCTGCCTTTCTAGTTAAGATGTCACAGATGGCCTTAACTCTACCCTCTCTACTCTCACACAAGGTCAGTGATATGATCTTTAACTACTCTTTTCCAAAATTATTGCTGCTCAGCCTTTCACCTGCTGTCACCAGGAGCAAGGGATAGAAAATGGAAATTTTGTTGGGGGGTGGAAATTCAAGCACTTGGATTCTGGAGTGGTTATTCTCAGCCAATTACAATTTAGGGCTCTTATCTTTTGTGGTTTTGTATTTTCATTTTTCAAATGTTTGAACTCAGTTGCTTTAATGGCCGCAGAACACTTGCCACATGCTTTCTGGGGTCAGATCTCCCTAAAGAAAATTTAGAAATGCCTGGCAATCCAAGCAAGTTCAGCTGCGGAATTATTAAGTTCCATCTCAATTAGTCATTCATTAACAAGCTGTCCTTGCCTCTCACTTAGCACAATTAACAGAAGTCATTAGTTTCTTTCAGCTGTGACCATATTTCCCGACATATGTGGATGATATGCAATTGTTTTGAAAGAGAACTCAGCAATATGGAAGTCTAGAGAAAGACAATTTTTCCTGCAAACATGGGGCAGCATCACACACCAGACAGGTTACATTTCCACCCAGAGACTGAGAAAAAGTGGAAACTTGTGCGTCTCAACCCCTGTCTGTAAATTCTCCCTTCCCCTGTCCTGTTTGACCCCTCTTCCCTGCCAAAATTTGGGAAATCTTCACTCACCAGGCTGAGAGACAGAGAGCAGCAGCACTTCAAACCCAGCAGGGATGGAACCAATGCCTCTCTCAGTTGCTGGCACTGATTTTTGGGGTACCCCCGAATGGGGCAGAGGTGTGCAGGGCATGTGGGAGCCTCAAGGCCAGGTACAGGTAGCAGGTTACTGCCACATCTGCTTCCTGGCATGGGGGAAAACCACAGGGAATGCTGCATCCTGAAAATCCTCACTGCCTGGGCCACATGGAATGCCCATGTGAAAATTTCAGACACTTCAGTAATTTGTGTGTGCAAAGTTCAGGTGTCCAACTTGGAGCTCAACATGGGCAATGAAGGGCAGATGTTTGAGGCATTATGGTCTCCTAGACAAAGCCTCAGATGTGTTTTTTGGAGAGGAGGATTAAGCTCTCAAATCTGAATGATGCTTTAGGCAACTTCTTCTTAAAATTGCTCCAAGATCACCTTCTCTGTCAGTCTGTCTGTCTGTTGGCTTCCCAGGCCTTAATTTCTCCTGAAACATCTCAGTATCATGGTCAAAGAAACCATAATCAAGAATGTTTCACTCCAAACCAAGATGTCAAAGCCTGGTCATTCATAGGTAGACTCCAGACAGTACCAGTGAGCTTCTTGGAGTATGACAAATACAACTGTGAGTTTGGGAGCTGAGATCTCATTTATTTCAATTTACTGCCTGGCTCCTGAAGATCAGACACTGTTTGACTCTCCTCATTTTGTCAGACAGCTTCTCTACTTGATATTGTCCAGTGGGACTTGCCAGAGGTTGTCCAAAAGGCACTCTCTGAGGCTTTCATTTTTATCTTAATTTAGAGAGACAGAGGATGGTCCGTGACCCACTTTGCTGACTGAAGAGAGCTGGAGATACTCTGCAGTGTGGAGGGAAGTGCAAAGGGAATTGGAGACAGATAGAGAATGATTTCAAATTGAAACGAAGTAGGGTTAGATTAGATATTAGGAAGAAATTCTTCCTAATATCTAATTAGGAAGAGGGCAGTGACACCCTGGCACAGGTTACCCAGAGAAGCTGTGAATGCCCCATCCCTGGAAGTGTCCAAGGCTGAGTAGGGCTTGGAGCAACCTGGTCTGGTGAAAAGTGTCCCTGCCCATGGCAGGGGGGTGGAAAAAGATGGTCCCTTCCAAGCCAAACCATTCTATGATTCTGTAATTCTATAATATAGATCTACACACAAATATATTTATCTTTATATATAGAGCTCCACACATATTGCTCTACTGTGTGCCTGAAAAGTGAATGACTCTGGTTTAAAGTTGTCACTGTTGTGACTTGGAGCTGTCACTGGTCAGGGAATTGTTTTCCTCTCAGAGAGAGCAGAATGATTTCTTGTTGGAAAACCAGAGCACCAAAACCAGCCCTTTCCCTGTGTATAATGAGTTTTGTCTTTGTAAAGCAGGTTGCTATTTCTGTCCTCCTGGTACATATGGAAGCCAACAGCATTGCCAGGCATTGGACTCGGTGATCTTTGTGTGTCCCTTCCAGCTGGGAATATTCTATTCCCTGATTAAACGATCTTCTCTTTTGGAGGGCTGACAAATGGAGCAGCACAAAATCAAGAGCAAAGATACACAGACAAGGGTCAGAAACCAGAATACAAGATATTTGCTGCTCTCTGGGAGCACAACACAGAAAACCTGCCCAAATCATTGAGGGGGGAACTTTGTAATGGTTTGAGAGGTTGAACTGGGAGGTTTCTCCATTTCAAGCTTCTGTGGCTGTGCAAGAGCATTTCACAATTGCCAATGGACACAAAAAACTACAAGGGGAGTGCAGAAGTCACAGTGGAAGTAGCCCTGGTACCATTTCGTGCTTGACCCTTTAGGACTTGCCACCAGCTTTCACATTTCTATTTCCTGCCTGGTGCACAGCCCCAAACCTTGGCTGTCCCCAGATCCAGTTTTGTTTGTGCTGCGGAGGAGCTTTGATCTGTGTCTGCTGCCTGACGTGAACAGCTGAGTTTGGAGAGAAACCGAGCTCAGCTGTGGTGCCAGGCAGCCAAATCTCAGTCAGAGGAACGTGGCAGGTTGTGGTGAAAGATCCCAAGAGCAGGGCAGTGGAGGGAAGCAGTGGCTCTGAGCAGGACTAACAAATCTTTGGGAATATGCCAACTCACAGGCTTGTGGTTTTACAGTGTCCTTTAGTTGCTCTCATCAGCCTCACTCCCAAGAGATTAATGGATTTGTCCTCACAAGCTTTCAGAGAAGGTTGTGGTGTGCGCTGCTACCCCTATTCAGCAGGTGAAACAAGAGGGGCATTTTGTGGTGGAGAGATTTGACTGAGGACACAAAATTTATTGAAGCCAAAACTTGAGATAAAAGCTGAACTTTCTGCACCCCTTTGAAATGGCTCCTTACTGCTGAATCAGTTCTCAAGGTTGTAAGACTGTGTATTTAGGCCTTGTACTGAAATGTTCCTTGAAAAAGAGAATTGTCACCAATAGCTAAAGCATCTTTCACATCAAGATGTGCAGGGCTGGAGACATGGAGGCAATGCAAACATCAGGTGCCCAGATTTTTTGTAAATATAGGCACTTTAATAAGCTGAAAAATATAGTTTCATTACAAACCTAGGACTCTAAGAGTTCAAATGTACAAAATATTTCTTTTTGGGCCAAACTGAAGGAATATTCTGGACAAAAAAGCCTTCCTGTTTGCACGATAGAGACTGATGCAATTATGGGCAGGATAAAATGACCTGGTGACAGATTCAGTGGGCAAGGAGAACAATTCCTTTGGAATGATTCCTTTTTCTGTGCAGGCTTCTTACTGTTTCAGTGATTTGCAGGAAAAATAGGAGTGGTCCTTACCTAGTGGTACCCCAGTTCCTGATTCTTAAGTGAGAAATAAGAAAGAACTCTCAGAACCTTTTAAAAATGTATTGAGAAAAGGAGATACACACTTCTGCCTAATTTTTCATCCATCTTACTAAATTTAGTGGTTGGCTGAAATTTCAGAGGATAAAAGCAGTGAATCCTATCTTAAAAAAAAAAAAGAAGTGGGGAATAGTGCACTTTTTTCACTAGAAAAGCATTTTTTTTTTAATCAGTGCCCTTTTTTTGGTATCAGCTTGAAGGTGAGAAATGGAGAAATCTTTCCTCTTTCTTCTGTTGCATGGTATGGAAAACCCAACTCAGCAAGACTGAGCGCAGTTCTCAGCTTTGTGCATCTTTTGATTTATCCCTTAGCACTTCCAGGTGCCTTTTCCCCATCTATGGAATTAGAAAGGAACTCACCACCCTTTCCTCCATGATGTATTTTATCGGGAACCTCCTCTGGGCAGAAATTTTTCTTACTTCAGTCTTTCTCTAGGTAGGAAATGGATTGGGTGGAGTCGATTCTCCAAACAGACATTTATAACCAAGAGATTTATCTTAGTTCATTGTATAATTATTTGATGATATAATTCAAATGCGAGTCAGTGGGAGGAAAAGTCTGTGGTGGATGAAGCAGGTTGTGGGTAAAATTTGTGGATATATTTACCAGGCTGCCCCAGCAGCAGGTTTCTCCTAGCCCAAGATGCCAGGCATGAAATGGGCATTAGCAGTTTGAGGATGAAAAACAGACAAAGCAAAGCAACCATTAATGTGGAATGAATATGGAGCAGCCTGGTTACACTCCTGACTGAAACAAGATTTCATCTGCTTTTCAATGAATTACAAAGTTAAGCCACTCCAGTAGCAGTTGGGAGTGACAAAGAGGGCATTTCATATTTGTCCAGAAATATTGCATTTTATGGCTACAGCAATTTTTATTTTTTTGTTCTCACGGAAAATAAATGTTTTTCCACAGTGCTGATGGGACCCAGCCATCCTCCAGAGATGCTGGGGGTGCACAGAAGGTTCTGAACACGACCATTCCCTGCTGACACCCCATTTGCCTCGTGCCACGCAGTGACTTATGCAGGGATTTGCACTCATCAGTCCTGGTTCGTTCCACATCCATCTCCGGATGGGAGAGGGAGGGATCCCTCTGACAGGTTGATTTTGAATTGCTTCCACAGCCTGGGCTGACACCCACTTGCTGCGGTGATTTATGCAGTAGCTCGGTGGAAGCTGGTTTTTCATGCAATGTGGTCTAAAATGATTTTGCTTGCGTCTTAAAGTGAGCGTCCATCCATCAGCGCACCCAGAGTCGCTCTGCTGGCCCCTGCAAGTGCTTCTGGCAGGTGTCTTTGCTACGAGGCTTCTCTATCCTGTTCACACATGGTTTTTTAAGCTATTGAATTAGAATTAGGTAGAATGCCAAGTTTTCGGCTGAAGAGGTCCATCACAAAGGACCTCGGCCTCTGGATCCTTCTGGAATTGCATACCATCTGCTGGGAAAACCACTGGAATTCTTTAAAGTGTTTTAGGGTATCAAGGTGCCTCATCTCTGCACTGATTTCTCAGATGTGCTCACAGGGAGAGCCAGGCACACAAAGTGAGAGCGAGCAGGGATTTGGCTCTCAGAAGTATTAAAACTTCTGCAAAGCCCAATGAATGTGAAACATTTGAGTCTATATTACATCTGAATGCATTTTTACAGACTTCTCTTTTTCTTCTTTCAAAGAACGATAAAAATGAAATCAATACATCTGAGCATGAAGATTGTAAGGTTGCTTCAAAATCATCCAGTTTAGAGTGTGGCTGTTCTGCAAAGATTACTGCCTGATGGAGTTCTTGTTTGCCATTGCTTTCAAGTAATTTGTGAGTATTTTCAAACCGAGTGATTTCTAGGAAAGCATTGTCGTGGTAGAGCATTGTCCTTGAACTGAATGAACTTAGAGTTTAAAAAAGAGTGAGGAAGGGAGATGGACAAAAATAATAAAATTTCTCACTGCAAGAGTGTCCTGTTGGAGCAAGTCCAGGGGAGGCCATGAAGAGGATTAGAGCGATGGAGCACCTCTGCCATGAGGAAAGACTCAGAGAGCTGGGGCTGTTCAGCCTGGAGAAGAGAAGACTTTGGGGAGACCTTAGATCCCCTTCCAGTGCCTAAACAGGCTCCAAAAGAGCTGGAGAGGGACTTTGGACAAGGGCCTGGAGGGACAGGACAAGGGGGAATGGCTTCAAACTGTCAGAGAACAGGTTTGGAATAAGTATGAGGAAGAAACTCTTCCCTGTGAGGGTGGTGAGGCCCTGGCACAGATTTGCCCAGAGAAGCTGTGGATTCCCCATCCCTGCAAGTGTTCAAGGCTGAGTTGGATGGGGCTCTGAGCAACCTGGGACAGTGGAAGGTGTCCCTGCCCATGGTAAGGTGCTGGAATGAGATGATCTTTGAGGTCCCTTCCAACCCAGACCACTCTATGATTCTGTGATTTCCATGGGACACCTACCCTGCAAATGCTCCTCTCAGCTGGGAGATGAAAATGATTTTTCTGATTCCTTGGGATCAAAATGCTACTCCAGACTTAGCACTGAGCGCACTGAACCTCCACACTTTAACTTACTCCTTCGGTTAAAGTGTGATAGTGAAAAGGAGAGAGAGAGAGAGCCTGGTTAGTGGCAGATGAATAGGGAAAAAATTGCTCCGTGTCTCAGTTTACTAAGAATTGTGAATGGAAGAAAATATGAATTAAAGCAAAATTTTTTTTCTGGAACTTCTGAAATGTTGAAGATCTGTATTGAGGCAGGAACTAATTTGCTGTGCCAGGCTGTAGTTAGGGCAGAATTTCATCCTCTGACTGTGTGGAGAAGAAAGTCACTCTTCATGCTCGTGCATCAAGGTTTTCAGACTTCTGTGAGTACGTGCAGGAGCTTTACCTCTCCCAGGGAGCTCATTTTGCACACAGAGCTCCCTGGCTGGCACACTGTACCTCCCTCCATTTTTACCTCAATAGGAAAAAATCAGGGAAATATCCTTGTTCAGTTTTGTGGAGACCAAGAGCTTCACCAGATTGTGAAAAAATCCTTTCACAGACACTTTCTGAGCGTTGTGGATGTTCAGAGGGTTGATGATTCTTCCTGAGAGATGCTGCTCAGTTTGTTTTGAAGATGAGGGGCATTTTGTCTTTTACTTTTTACATTATTAGGAAGAACAAGTTGCCCATTCACCCTTACAGGAGGTAGTTTAATCAGCTGTTATTGACTGGGGAGGTAAAGCTACCCAGCGTGTTTGGATGTCTTTCCCCAAATAAACTCAGATCTAGTGGAGGATGTGGATGTGGCGCAGTCACATTTTTTCTCACTTCAGTTTTTCTGAATATAAGGTCACTAACCCCTTGAATTTATTCTCTAAGGTGGGTAATCCCAGGGAGATGTTTTAACTTCCCACAGGCTGAACACTCAACTGGAAATAGAAAAGACAGAAAAAAAGGAAAAAGCATCTCCTCACCAATGCAGCAGGACAGTCAGGAAAAGTCAGGAACTCAAATTCGTGTGGCTAAAGCTCAGAGTCAGGACCATGTGTGGGAACACACAAAATACTCAACTGCCTTGAGAAAACACTGCCAGAATTGCAGTGAAAATGAAATCTCTGCCTTTTTTCTCCCTTGTGGGTGTCTGAAAGGGTTGTTTCTGCAGCAGATGTCTTTTCAGGCTCCATAACTCATCCTGTCCCTGGCCCCTGTGTGGACACAGCTGGGAGGAAGCTGAGCTCAGCCCAGTTCCAGGGTAGAAAGGGCAGTTGTCACTGGGGATGATGCCTACAATTATCCCTACCTCCATAGCTCTGCTGGCTCATGAAGAACTTGCTTGAAAAATAATTTAAAATTATTCTTTTCCTGGCTGCTTGTGCTGTAATTATTAATCAATCTTAATTTTAATGTACTTGCTTCCTGGTTAATATTTTAAATTGGTATTGTGTTGTTTTTGTAATTATTAATAACGATATTGTTATTTGAGCATGATGATTGTGATTAGAGGTAAATGCAATTTCCCAATGGAAAATTATTAAACTAAAAATACCAGCTTCATCAATTTCTATAATTTATGGTGGCATCTCTGCAATTAATTCAGAAAGCAATACTTCAGATTAAAATACAGGATTTCTGTTCCAGCATTTTGCCCAGCGTAAACCTCCCATTATATTCATAAAACCTGAAGGAATGGCTAAGGGCACTCTCTTAAGATCAGTTTATTGGTCATACTTTGGCTCACTGTTGCTAACTGATGTGCCTAATCATGTTTCTTCTTCAACAAAATAAGTTTCTAAAGGAAGGGTCAGTAAAGAGAGTAGAAAACTTGGGTCCACACAGCTCGGGCTCCACCTTTCAATGTTTTTACCACACTCTGGACCATCTGTGCAGTACTCTGCATCACGCAGTGACATCTCGTGTCTGGAGCACGTACTGCAAACAAACCTCGGATGAATGTCTGCCCAGGACATCAGCCAAAGGCCAGAATGATGACAGAATCACAGAGTCACAGAGTCACAGAGTCATAGAGTCACAGAGTCATAGAGTCACAGAATCACAGTCACAGAATGGTTTGGGCTGGAAGGGACGTGAAAGTTCATCTCATTCCAACTCCCCTGCCATGGGCAGGGACACCTTTACTATCCCAGGTTGCTCCAAGCCCCATCCAGCCTGGCCTTGGACACTTGCAGGGATTGGGAATCCACAGCTTCTCTGGGCAAATCTGTGCCAGGGCCTCACCACCCTCACAGGGAAGAATTTCTTTCTACTACCTAATTCAAGCCACTCTAATTTTATTGCCATTCCCCCTTATCCTTCCTGTTGGCATCAATTGTGCCATGAAAAAGGAGAAAAACTCAGAGGTCAATGCTCTGAATTAATGTTACCTCCTAATATTTTGAAACCGTGTGGAAAATAACTCCTAACCATGGCAGACCCTGTTTCAGGCTCTATGACTTACTCAGCCCTAAGTCTCAGAGATATCACTGCTTCACATTTTTGGGGTAAAAATACCCAAAGCTTTGGACAGCCCATTCTTGGATGAGTATTTAAAAGACATTTTGAAGATCCCTCTGTGTAGCTTGGGAAAATGTGGCTTAAGAAGGCCGAAAAAATGCAATATAATGGAATTATGGAACCGCAGAATCATTACAGTTGGAAAAGACTTCCAAGACCATCAAGTCCAACCTTTCACCAAACACCACCATGCCCACTAAACCATACTGCGAAGTGCCACATCTACTCATTTTTTGAATACTTCCAGGACTGGTGACTCCACCACTCCCCTGGGCAGCCTGTTCCAATGTTGAAACACTCATTCAGTGAAGAAAATGTTTCTAATATCCAACCTGAACTTCCCTGGAAATATATACATTTATGAATATCATTTAAATATTTAGAAACTAGCAAAGACACCTGGCTGTTCTTTATATTGTGGAGTAGTTGTGCTGCAGCATGAAACAAAGATGAGGACTCACTTGGGACCTATTGCAGAGACAGCTACACAAGCACAGTGTGCAGCTTTAGACCTTCCCAAAGGAGTTTGGGTTCGAAACGGTGAAGCTTAATTGGTAGGCAAAGAGAAATCAATGGTAGACCATTGTGCACGGAATAAATTATGTGCCACAGATAGGACACGCAGATTTATTTTATCATTTGTGTGCAAAGATTAAATTTTAGTTAAAATCAATCACATGTAGAAAGTTCTTATTTATTCCAGATTTTTGGTGTCTTTCGTGACTCCCAGGGTCTGAATTGATATCCTTGCCTGTTCCAGAGATCTGACTCACTTGAAGATAATCCTTGTTCTATTCTCCTTTTGCTTCCATATTTGTGTTTAATATTTTATAACAATTGACTGTGAGCAAGTTTAATATTTCCCCCTGCCACTAGCAGAATACATTAAGTTTTCATTAAATGTGTCAATTAACCAATTCTTTGCTTCGTCAATATGCATTTGTCACTAGGGGCATTCGCTAAGCCAGACCAAAACTCAACAAGGACACCAAACATCTAGAGAGTCTTTCAGCCTTGCAGCTGTTGGAGTTTTTTTTTTTCAATTCCCCTGTAGGGATCTTAGACAACTTATTAGAGAAATTGGTTAATTAAAACATAATTCCCAGATCCATGGCGATAGATACTCAGCCTTGCTGTGTTACTTCTGCTCATTGGGTTAATAAATCACTGAAATGATATAATTGTTTTCCTCAGCGTGTGCAGAGCTGAAATGATTTTTGTGGTAGATTTGTGGAGAATTATTGCAGCAGAACGCCAGTTGCTTCCTTCGAATCCCAGGAACTTCAGTTTCCAGGCACTGAACAGGAATAAAGGAAATTATGAATACCTTTTGGTCTTGTGAATGGAGGCAATAGCTTGGACAGGGGGTTAGGTTTAATTTATTGTGTCTGACAGATTATGGGATGCAACTACTGACACAATTGCCTTTTGTCAGGAGAGGGTGGTCTGGCTTTATTCACCAATTCTTCATTCAGAAACCTGCTGGAAGGAACCTCAGGATGTCTAAAGAGCTTTTTATATTACGCTTTCAAAGTTTAAATCACTCATGCACCATTTATCACCCACAAAGCCCCCCAAAACAAATGGGTAAATTCAATGACTGCCCTGGCTCTTAGAGATGAGAGAAACAAAGGCATAGAAGGTACAAGGACCCTAAAGTTGTTCACCAATTAAGTAAGAGAATGGAAGAAACTTATTTTTCTTGCTAACAAGTAAATTCTCAGAAAACCCCCACCTTTCACGGTGACCATAATTATTAGTGAACAGATTGATTTCAGCAAACATCACAGCATTCAGAAAGTGTAAGGAGCAGAATGGATAATACATGCAATTTTCACAGCTCCTGAAAGAACATTTATGTTTACTTTTTAGCCAGAAATTATTTTTTCACTTAGGAATTGATTGTTTTCTCTTAGAAAGAAAGGAAAACAGTTAAAAATAGTCTGAACGTAATGCCATATTCCAATTTTGATCAAAAGGAACATCTTGTTCCTTCTGGCACAAGAATATGTCATTTCATTTAGATTTTGTTAAGAAACAAAACAAAACCTTTCTTATCCTTAAACATCAGTTTGAAAACAACATTTCATTATTTTTCTTCTTGTAACAACTCTTGTTCCATCAAAAGGATTGCTGAATGACAGGTTCAATGTTTGCTGCTGACAGTTGAAACAACAGACAATTGTCTTTTTATTTTAATCTTCTGCTTGCATCAAAGAATCAGGGAATCATTAAGGATGAAAAACCTCCAAGACCATTGAATCCAACCATTGACCCAACACTGCCAAGTCCACCCTAAACCATGTCCCCAAGTTCCACATCCACATATTTTGTGAACACTTCCAGGGATGGTGGTTCCACCACTTCCCTGGGCAGCCTGTTCCAATGTCTGACCGCACATTCAGCGAAGAAATTCGTCCTGATATCAAGTGAAATTTTTTCCAATATCCAGTTGAAACCTTCCATTGGCAACTTGAGGCCATTTCCTCTTGTCCTATTACTTGTTGCTTGAGAGAAAAGGCCGATTTACCTGGCTGCAACCTCCTTTCAGGGAGTTGTAGTGAGCAATAAGATCTCCTCTGAATCTCCTTTTCTCCAGGCTGAACCCTCCCATCTCCCTCAGTTTCTCCTGTGCTCCGGACCCTTTCCTGACTTTTTCTATTCTGAAATGCAGAGGTGCATAAATTGTTTCCATCTCTGTCCTGTCCAGGATATTAGTTTATAGAGCTGGATAATTCCAAGTCCTTCCTCTTTGCTTGCTGACCCATTCAAGCTAAACTTTTGTGTTCTGCCCTCGCCAACCCCACTCCTGCCCTGGTCCACAGCAAGGTCTGAAATTCAGGGATAAAGGTGTTCAGCTGAAAGTCAATTTCCGTGAAGGAGGCACCAGGCAGATAGTGATCTTGGTGCTGACCAAGCGTGCAGCTAGGCCTGGCTGATCCAGCAACACGACACTTTATTTTTATAGAAACAACATGAATTGCCCATCTCTCCACTTCCTTCTTGTTCACAATGCAGTAATAAGGCTTGTAATGTACAAAAAGGGCTTGTAATATTTGCATGACCAGATGCCTTAATAGCATTGGGTGCACCTGCCTGGATTTTATGTTCTTCCTCTTTTCTCTGTGTGCCTCTAGGGTATTGACCTAAAAACCCCCAAAATCTCCATCTTTTTTTCACCCTTTCTCCCTTCACATCCTTGGTTCCGCAAGAAAGTGACTGCATGGGGGGATCTCTCCTGGAGAAGATTTGTGAACTCTTTCCAACATATATTTATTTCCCATGTCTAGAAGTTTCACAGATGAGCCAGACACCGTGTGAAGAATTATGTGTTGGGTTTTTTCCTTTAAATCTGCCTTTCACTGTCTTAAATAGTAAACAGGATGTTTCCTGTTGCTTTTACTGAAAATAAAAGTGAACATCTGATCCTTGCTTCCCCTCTCCAGGTCCGCTCTGATCTGAGGGCCCTGCAAGTTGACTGATTAAGAAAATAAGATTGAGTGTGTTATTGCACATGGAAGTGGTGCGTAACAGACCCACCCTCCCATGAGCATGTCACACCACAAAACATCCTTTTCACCATCAGCGTAAATAGTGCAAAACCACAGAAACTGCAGCCTGCTAAAAGAACAGCACAAGAAACCCTGCAAATGCCTTAATTACGGAACTATTTTGCTGATGTTATTCTTGACAGTAGGTTTTTGTCTGGGAATTACCACACAAGTGTGGCTGGGGCAGGGAGATGTGCAGAATCTCTGCCAACCTGATTAATCTACCATGATTTCAGTGGCAGGAGGTTTTTTGACGTGTTTCCAGATTCTTCTTTTTCCATTCTCCAAAATGATAGATATGGAACTAACTGTGCAGACTGATGGATGCTGTAGGCATGGAGAGAGTGTTGTTCATTTTGACAGACTTATTCTCAGGCACCATTTTTCTAAACTCACCTTTCAAACTCATCAATTAAAACCTGCTCTGCTCAGGGAGCTCAGGGTGAGTTCAGACACACCAGCCATGTGTAAGGAGATGCAAGAGGAGGGAAATGGTCCACAGATGAGCAGTGGCTTTGTGTGGTCAGAAGTTTTACCAACCTTACAGCAGCCAGACACAGCAGAGCTCATTCACAAAGGCAAAAGTGTAAAAAACCTGGAGGACAGGAAACCTTTGAGCGTTGGCTCAATCCTCCCTCACAAAAGATGGACTCTGGTTGTCATTTGCTCCTTTCTTGCCTTTGGGCATCACTTTTCCTTGTAAGCTCTTCTTATTTGTCAGAAGTGTTAGTCAAAACAGTTTCTGTACCACTTTGATTTTGTGTATCCCTTGCCTGCAATTTCCACTGGAAGATTAAATAAGGTCCATGGGGTAAGGCAATGCTTGTTACAGGCAGAGTGGTGGGGGAATTCCCGATGTGAAGCCTTCATCTTGAGTGTGCAGAAGTCTGGGGGAGACATTATTACATTACACTCAATTATGCAGAGTTTCAAAAGAGCAGCAAAAGTCTTTCTGAAATTAGGGAAATCCGGCAAAGAGCTTTGTTTGGGTTGTTGGCATTTTCCAAAGCAATGAGAAACTTCATGTCCGTGTTGTACAAATGAGCCTTTGTAGTGTTTCATTCAGAAACAGCTCTTTTATTTTCATGTGAAAATGTACTGAAAAAAAAAGAAAATAAAAGAAATGGAAGGAGAAAAATGGAAGGAAGGAGGGAAGGAGGGAAGGAAGGAGGGAAGGAAGGAGGGAGGGAGGGAAGGAAGGAAGGAAGGAAGGAAGGAAGGAAGGAAGGAAGGAAGGAAGGAAGGAAGGAAATGTTAGATGGGAAGGTGCAAATTTTCAAAGAGAATTAAATGACCTGAAAATTTGATTGTGAATCAATCAAAGAGGGACAAATTAGGTCATTAAGCTGTCCATTGCCCCTTTCTCTTCTCCTGCCACCATATCTGCATTATCCAATATTCTTGGGAAAAGGTCATGGCATTGTCCCCATTCCAGCAGAATGAGGTTCCAGAGCAGAATAGAGAACTTAATCTGCTACAAAACAAGACTCTGTGCATGATTTTGAGTGACAAAATTCTGGCTCCAGCCCAGCACCCACCTTTTTTCCTATTGTAACTCAGTGAGCCACCAAAGCATCTGATATCCAATTATTAGCATATGATCTGACATTTGGCATCCCACCCAGTGGCACTTCAGGAAGCTGAGAGGCATTTCCAGCTCTTCATCCTTCTCAAAAAGAAGATGCTAAAATCATAAATATAATGCAAAGTCAGGGGAAATACACCATGAAATGGCTGGATTTGGGTCTGGAAGTTTGGGGGAAGGGTCGTAGCTCAGTCCTGGAACAGGATACATATTGGAAGGTCCCCCAGATCCATCAGCAGAAAGCACTTATGATGTTAATAAGCTTCTGTTTTCTCCTTGTCAATATGGCTTTAGTAAAACCAACAGCACAGGGCGTGGAGCTCCATCTGTAGTGTATAATAAGGGGGTGTTGTACATTGGACAAACATTATGATTTATTTTCAAAAGGAAAGAGATGCCACAGATCCTTGTGCTCTCAGGGACTCTAATTTATTGCCTAATTAAACACTTGCTGCCAAATTGTCCATCCTGTCATTTTTAATTCCTGGTCTAATATCCCAGACAACAGAACACTTGAGGAGGCTACCTTCTACAAGTGAGGCTTAAATGAAGAAAGATGTTAATGTGTGTTTCCTAATCAAAGTCAATAGGCTATCAGGAGCAATTATTTTTTAGCAGTTCTGTTCTTCTGACACCATGCAATGTGTATGAATCTGCCAAGGTCTGGTGACACTTTATCCTCCTGCTGTAGAAGCAGAAGGCTCAAAACTGAGAGAAATCCTTGGGAAAGATATGCAGGCAAGAGGGACAAGCAGAATATGTTCCTATTCAGCAAAAACCGAAATTTTCTTCCTTCAGCAAGTGTTGTTTGGAATGAATGCCAAGAGGTCTTGAGGCAAGGGAGACCTCAGGATATTTTATCTTAGACTACCAAGTATTCTCACGGCCTATTTTTTCCCTTTTTTCATTTCTCTGAGATGGGAATGCTGGACCATGCTGCTGTTACCCTGGCTGGTAAAATGGGGCCTAATGTAGAGCTTTACAGAGTCACAGCTCTTCTCTTGGTCTGTCCTAGAAGTCTTACAGAGGACTGCAAAAAAGTAAAATCTGAGAGAGAAACAGATTTGAGAAATTCAGCCTCTCTTGATTGGAATCACAGCTTTGACCCTGTAGGTACTGTCATGCTGCTTTAAGTGCCTTCAAAGTCTTAATTTCTCCAGGATAAACCATCCCAGTTCCCTCACCCTCTCCTCAACAGCGTGTGATGATCTTCTTGTCCTTTAAGTGACTGGAAATAAATTATTTGACGCTTTGCTCTGTAATTTTCCCAGGAAATAAGGCTGATCATCTTGTAATTCCCTGCATCCTCCTTGCCTGGTTTGAAAGTGGACACCTGCCTGGATAACATCTTGTCTTGGCTTTCCCTTCCTGCACATCCCTTTCCTGGTGTGTCCATGGACTGGGTTGGGTTTTCTTGGCATAGTTTTGGTTGCAGGGTGGCTACAGTGGTGTCTTCTGTGAGAACATTGTAGAAACTTCCCTTTTGTCTGATGTGGGCTGTGGAGAAAGGAGCCCGTGCCAGGTTTGCTGGCAGAAATTGTGAATTTCTGGTGGACCCATGTTGCTGAAGGAGAGAGAGCAACATTGGTGGGCACCTGGCACCAAACTTGGGTCCACCCAGTGCAACAATGCATCCAGGATGTCAGCAAATGTGTGTTCAATTTCTGTGCCCATTGGTATTGGTTATCCACTGTGAAAATCTCCTCACAGATTCTCCCACCTGAACAGGAACGTCTGGCAAGGTCATGGCCATGGCCTTGCTTCCTTTTGGATCCAGCAAATCACATGTAGCAGGAAAAAGAAATTGCAATGCCTGTGAAACTGTCAGCAAGGTCAAGGAGAGCAGAGTTGCAGGTAACTACTCAGATGTTAGGTTTTTGTGAGGCATTCATCTCCTCTGTCTCTTTTCTTATTCATTCCTCCCTCCCTATTAGCTTTTGCTATTTTATCCCTTAAATTAGTGACATGATGCTTCCTGTCTCCGCTTGACAAGCCAGCATGAAAGCTGAGAATATGTAGATGTGCTGTACGCTGTTATTAGCACCTTTAGATAAACCTGGTAATGTCTCATGTCAGAATTTATATCCCATTATAACCAATCCCTTTTCATAGTGCCTCTTAGAAATTGCGGTCTGTAGATTTTTTGTCAAAAAAGGTAAGTAAAGACACATATGTATATTTATATATTTATATATATATTTGTCTGGGAATTCTGTATGTGCACATAGATATGTTTATCAGGATTTTCTTTCCTGTATGTTCATTTGTCTAATGACAATTCATTACATAATAAATTTCCCCTACTATTTATATTATTCTTTATGACTTTCCCAATACAAAAAAATCTGGATTTTTTTTTTAGTCTTTTTTAAAGCACTATCAGGAGAAGTCAATGCCACCATTACCTTCCATATGAGGGTTTTTTGAAAAAAAGTTTTCTTTTGCCAAAAACTCTGGACATCCCTTTAGGACTGCCAAGTCCTTTTGGTCTCTTTCTGGAGTAGAACTCTGCAGTTTGTCCTGACCCATCCTGGTACCCACATCTCCCTTCATCCCTACAATATTTAGGGACAGACCCTTGTGTTTGGGCCCCTGTTTTATTGAGGGATATAAATTTCAGATTGTGATGTTCTGTTCTATTTCCTACACAGCAGAGCCTTGACTTTAGGTGGCATTACTGTAATAGAGACTTTTGTTCCCAACTGAGTCTTTGTTCTTCCCTTTGCCTTCTCTGTCTCAGTGTGAGCTCCTCTGTTTACAGTGAGGAGCTTATGAAACAAGACTTAACTTGTCTACCTTGGGGACTGCAAGATGCTATTGAATGAAAAATAGATTTTCACAGGGAATTTGTTTTACTTTGTTTTGGGTCAAATAAAAAACAACCTCAAAACAATCCAACTCTTTTCCTTCAGCCCTGAGGACCTCATCCAGGAAGTTATCAAGAGAGACCAACGCTAAGGACTTGCGGGGAATTAACTGGGGAATTGTAAAGGTCGAGGTAAAAAAAGAGGTGCTGTGGGGTTGGAGCTGTAATAACCAGAGGAAGGACACTGTGGGAATTTGCAGGAACCTCTCCCTTTGGCCCAACTTGCCATTCACTGCAATTTCAGTAGCTGAGTGCTGAGTATGGCTGAAAGCCACATTTGACTGAGCCACTGCCTGTGCATCCAACCAACCCTTTGGAAAATATTTCAGAAGACATCCGTGAAGTTCAGATGTTTTCTCCTCATTTTTGTTGTGTGACTGTTGCTCACAGATGCACTGAGCAGTGCTCCAGCCCTGCAGTGGATGGATGGATGGAGGGATGGATGGATGGATGGGTGGATGGATGGAAGATTTTTTATCACTTCTGAGTTGTCCACCTATTTGGCTGAAATTCCAAGCTGTCTTTAAAGCTGTTTCTTTTCCCACAGATGGTTATTTTTGTGTTTCCCATTTCTGTGACCACCTTGCATCACAGGGAAAGAATATTCTAGCAACCCCATCTGTGTCTGAATGGTACTGAATTCTTACATGTACAGGGTCATGAGGTTATATATGGGATGGCATTTATGTTCCCCAAATTCAGGTGCTTACAATGTGTACATTACATCATTCTATATTGCCAGGGCTCCCATTCCAGTCAGTGGAGAGCCAGTTAAAATACTGAGTGGGGTGGGGCTCAATTCAGTTTACCAAAACGCCTTTCAGTGTCAGGATGAGGTGTGATGTCTCTCATTCTGTTGAATCTCTTGATCTGCTGTCTGACTTCCTCAGGTGGTGCAGCCAACTTTGCAGACCACTGCATTTAATTAGTCACATATTTCATAATGAATACACCCTGAGGTTTGATTTAGAAGGCAATGAAGACGTGAATTCACCTGGAAAAGCCAGATGAATTTTCCTGATACCTGGCTAAACCCTCACCAGAGGGCTTTTCTTCCCTTTATTGCCAGCTTGTGCTGGAATGCCAAGAAGCTCTGCTCCTGCTGTGCAGTCCCTGGAGGAGAAAGAAATCCTTTCACTGTACTGAGAAAAACCATCTTTCTTCAATTTAGCCAACTCTTTATGGTCTGTCTTTTTTCTTCATCCCCCAGACACAGCAGCTGGTAAAGGAATGCCTAAATTGCCACCAGACTCTGAAGTTTGTTTTTGTCTGTAGTATAGAGATAGGGAATGCTGCAGGCACCAGTTTCACTCACTTAGGAATGATCACTATTGAGAGCTACACATTTTCCCTTGATATTTTTACCTAAATAATGGTCTTGAGGATAGGCACAACAGATAATATTTTGCTCTGTTCATCTCATGGCTGAAATGATGCTCCATAGACTTACAAGAAATAGGATAATATGAATTTTAGAAAACAGCTGGAGTGCATGAAAGAACTATGAAAATAGGTGCATTCGGAGTTGTGAGGTACTCGAGAAAGAAAAGTAGCCATAGAAGGCCCCAAAAAAAGAAGGAGGAGGAGGCTAAACTAGAATTGTGGTGCAATCTTTACCTCTGGAACACAACTGCCTAACAGTGAGAAAATTGGAGTTACAAGTTCTACTTTTGTTTTAATTGTCCAGAAGAAATTCTTTTGCGCTAATAGATTATTTTCATTCAGGCCTGCTACATTTTTTCACATAAGTTTTAAGTATTAAAAAGTGATGTTTTGAATGAGATAATCAGAAATATTAAGGGGGTCTAGAGACAGACATGCAAAAGCATCATGTGTGCTCTTGGTTGATGGGCTTTAATGATGGTGGTTTTCACTCATTTATTAAAGGACTCCTGAAATACCTCCCAGAATGCTTCAAAGACAATAGGAAAACTTATATTTATTGTTAGTGAATCAGCATAGAGGAATTTGTGATCTCAACTGACACTGCAAGAGAAGGAAAAGGACCTTCTGGCCCTCTTCCTCCAGACTGACAAGTGTCACTTTATGATTCTCCACAAAATAACTCTGGATTTCTCAGTTTTATCAAATTCTCAGTGAGATATCTTTTTCTGCCGTGGACTTTTGCAGGCCACTCTCGAGCAGTGTTAGACGAAGCTCCTGACTCAAGAAAAAGTCTTTTTGCCAGTCTCTTATGGAAGCAAAGCCATGGCATGCTTTTGGATTTATACAACATCCTAACCTCACCTGAAAGCCACATTTGGGAAAGCATCAGCTTGGCTCCCAGCAGCACTGACAGTGCAAACAGCCCTTTAAACCTCTCCTGACAAGTGGAGGAGAGCAGATTTCTCAGGCCCAAACCCCATTTCTCTGGAATATCACATGACAGCTCTGTGATAATTGAAATGGTGGCTAAACCTCATTACGCCATGAAAATGTCACTCATTACACTCTACCAACTTCAATTTTGTGCTTTGTTCTCAGAGGCACAGTGTGCCAGGGTGCATCTCTGCTGTGAAGAGCAAACAGTGCCATTACCTCCTGGCTGACAATGCGAAGAAAATGAATAGAGGCTGAAATATGAAGTGCCATTATAGGAAATTGGTTGGTTATTAGACTGCATTTGCTGCTGCAGTTACAGAGCTCAGTTCTGTACAAAAACAAAACCCACAAAACCCAGAAACACAGCTCGTGGCTCAGTTTTCAGATGCGTGCTGGCAGCCCTTGGTACCCCTGTCATTGTCAGCCGAGTCCCTGTGGACCTCTGGCCTTGGACTTCCTTGGCAATAACTTGGCTGATCCGCAGGCAGTGTGGGTTGACTTTGATTTATGTGACTCTGGTTCAATTCTTAACTTTGTAAAATAAACATTTTTTTTCCCTGTTATTTTTTTCTCCCTCTTTTGATCAGAAGCTTTTTGGGACAAAGAGTATTTCTCACTGTGTACTTAGTGCCATAGGCATTGATCTCAGATGGTGACTTGCTTTAATACAGTAATTAATGAAACAGTAACGATATTTCCTTTGTGCTAAGATCTGTGAGCAGGTTTCCATGGCAACAGCCCATGCACAAGCTTCTTGCCTGTAGCAAATGTGAAGTTATTTGAATCATTCACATTCTTTTAAAGAAAGAGGGCTGCTGTGACTCAAATTAACTCAGATTTACTGCAAGATGAAAGTACACACAGGGGCAGCTACCTCAGGTCAGCTGATGCTTTGCAAACCTTTTACCCTGCATTAACGCACTGGTGTGTTTGAACCCTCCACGCTGCCATAGGAGCTTTTATCTCAGAATCATAAAATAGTTTTGGTTGGAAGAGACTTTCAAGGTCATCTAGTCTAGCACCCAGATATAGGAAATATATGTATTTTGCCTAAATTTATTTTTCTCTCTCCAGCCATTTTCTGCCAACAGAATCCATACTTATTTTATATTGAGATAGCATCAGATCTTCATCTTTACAGTCCTGAAAGGGAAGGAGAACATAATTTTGCTTGAATTCTTCAGCAGATTTTATTTCCCATAACCTCACCCAAGTGATAACCACCAGTGATGGACATTAGGAATGTGTCTGCTCGTGATGGATCCAATTCATAGTGAGTTTGGGGGAGACAAACAACAACACAATAGCCAAGGATTAATCTGAGAAACACACCCTCACACCCCAACATTGTGCTGGTCAAGGTCTGACTCAAGCCAAGTGTGGGAGAAACTAAATTTTGTACTCATTATGCAAATATTGCTGTAAGTCAGTTATTTTCCTCCATAAATTGTGGGCAGCTCAGAGCTTTTTAGGCTCTCCTGCACATCAGCAGGGTGCATGTCATGACCTTCCCTTGAGCAGGGACTCCTCTGAAGGTTACCCCTCGAGATTGGAGAATCCTTATTGTGTGAGATACTCAGTGAATTTGAAATAAAAGACTGAAACTTTGAAATCTTGGCTAAGTGATATGAAAGACTGGTTATGCACATATAATCCTTTAGATATAAGCCACTGACCCTGTTTAGAATAAAAAGGAAATTTTTCTGAACCTCATGACCCAATGAGAGGATGTCTCTGACGCCTTTTGTCGGTCCTTGTCCTCTACGCAGTAAAAAATTAAGAGTACCTTGCCATCAAATCTTGTTAAACCACTGTCCCATTTACTAGAAAACTCTGTTAATTCTCTGGTTTATAAAAATAAATGTATTGCTACTCCTCTGTTGCAAGTGAAGTGTGTGGCAGCATCCATTACAAGGACATGGGACCCCAAGCAGCACCACCGTTTTGGGTCGCTGATCCCCATATTTCTCTTCTGCCAAAAGAGATGTTCCTTACAAGCAGATGGTGAGGCAGTTCCAAAAGAGAAAGTTTGGAATGGAGAGAAGTATTCCAGACCAAAGCTCTTTATAATTTATTCACTGTATCAGTGAGTACTTGAATAGTCAGAGTCAAAGAAGCAAAAGACTTCTGGAGCAAAGGAAAAGTATTAATTATCATGCAGATCTTTTAGGTTTATTCTTTCTAATGCAGGAGGAAGTGTCTCAGCAGATCAAGAGACAGAAGATATCAATAATCACTTGCCTTCCCTTCTAGTGGGAATTTGTTATGAAGTCATCTTTAAAAGGCTTTGCCACTGATTTCCAAGGAAAAAGACTCCAGAAAATACTTTCTTCCAGTGATATTTTTCTTGTATTCATCAGGTATCCTAGCCTAGAGCTGTTTCTTGGCTTTATTTTTAAGGCCTGTATGGACCTGATTCTTTGGGCAAATCCATACTGCAAGGATGTGAAACATATTGAAGTGGAATATCAACAAAATTCATAATTGGGACCTGGTCTGATATAGAATATTAGACTTGGATAATCTAATATTATCCAGTGGTATCTAAAATAATAAAAGTCCGTTTAACACCTTGGCAACTTGGTGGCAGAAGGTTCTTGGGCTCTCCTAGAGGTAAGGACATCTTCAGCTTAACATTGAATTTAAAGACAGATTTAGTAGAGGTCAGGGTGGGACTTCTGAGACTATCAGTTGATTTCACATCTGTGAACTGTGGATGTCTTACACCACAACTGTCCCAGTGTTTGGGTTCAGATCACTCCTAGGGACAAGGCACTGGGATAGAAGGACAATGAAGCCAAACTATCGGACTCCTTCTTCAACTAAATCTAGGCCTGGAGAAGATCCACATGGCAGAACCCCTAAAAAACCCCTAGAAAGTGGAGTTATTAAAAACCTCTGGCATTCTTTGTTTTTCAGGTCTAAAAATACTTTCATATAAAAGACTTCAAACTGTTTTTTGTGCTAAACACACAAATGGAAATCTCACTGCACTGCACACATTATATCACTAAAATAAATATTGTTGTCTTTAATATTTAAAGAGATTTTTGAAGCAGCCACAGAGGATGAAAAATACAGGCCAGCAAAAGCGTTCCGTGTCTCGACACCCTACAGAGGCGTATTTCAGTTCTCCTGCTTTAATTTCTTTAGCTCTCAAGGAATTCCAAGGTCTCTGAAATGGTGTGCTGGGCAGGGAAACAGAGCTGCTGTCCCCAGGGTTTCTCTGGCTCTTTATTATTCATCATCACAGGGATTTTTCTTCAGTGTAGGCTGAGGACCTGCATCGTGTACTACTCCAAGCTGTTGGATACTCTACATCCAGTGTATCCCAAACACCATCAGGAACTGATACTTAAGGTGGGACAGGGGACATGGGATTTCCTTGATTCCATCTGTGCTACCAGAGCCGAGTTCAGCATCTGTTGAAGCTAATAAGAGCTTTGCTGCTGGGTTTTTTGGGATGAGGAGAATCAATATGAGCAGAAACTTGTCCTTCGCAGATTGATTCCAGATGAGGTCCCATGCCTTAACCCTGTCCCGGAGCTGTGCCTCTGACCCTGCCGAATCTGTTCCTCCATCACACTCAGGACAAGGCCAGGGTGCCACAAACAGCAAACCTGTACCCCAAACACCCAACTCTCCAGGTGGATTCCCTGGGACACTCAGATTTTCCGAGTGTCGAATTTTACATATGCATAATGAATTTAGAAAGTTGTGAAGGAACATGGGCTAATTCTCAAGTAGTGAATGTCAGGCCAAACTCAAAGTGATACTGAGTGCATTTGGTCACAGTTACTTGGAGAAGTGGGAGCAAAAAAGCAGTCACTTGTTCTCTGTTGGATGCCTTTAATTCCTTTAACTGCAGCAATTCCTTTGCCTACAGAAAAGGGAGGGAGAAATTACCTGTTGTTTCTGGAGAGGGACTTTTTGCAAGGGCATGTGGTGATAGGACGAGGGGAAATGACTTTAAGCTGGAAGAGGATAGATTTGGATCGGATTTTAGGAAGAAATTCTTCCCTGTGAGGGTGGTGAGGCCCTGGCACAGGGTGTCCAGAGAAGCTGTGACAGCCCCTGGATCCCTGGAAGTGTCCAAGGCCAGGCTGGACAGGGCTTGGAGCAACCTGGGATAGTGGAAGGTGTCCCTGTGTGTGGCAGGGGGATGGAATGAGATGATCTTGAATATCTCTTCCAGCCCAAACCATTCTATGATTCTGAATAGGTGAACTACAAGAGCTTCCTACCATCATGGAAAAAAAATAAATCTGTTATTTTGGAGACTGATAAAGTTAGGAATACTCACATGGCTCAGGTGCATGAGCACATCCACATCTCTACACATGCCTGGCCATTTTTAAATTCTGCATTTCTGGATCAATATTTTCAGATCTGACTTTCCTCCTGCAGGTATCCCAATGTAACACTGGAGTCACACTGTGATCAATCAGATCCTTTCTGTGCACAACATACACAATCAAATACAATGCAGGTGTCATAGTGGATTTAGGGCTGCAGTTCAATGTTCATTTAAAGCAGAATTCAGGTGCCTTTACTTCATCAGTTTGCTCCCCAATTTTTGCAATTAATTGTAGCAGGGAATATGTATATTCCCTACATCTGGCATCACAGTCCTCCCTAAGGGCCCTTTTGTGCTTCCCTCTTCCACATAAGTGGGAAACTTCCACTCTGTAGAGCAGAGGAAGGATTGTCAGCAAAGGCTCATCTGGGGACTGTTCTGCTTTATTTTCGATGGATTTACCCTTTCACAAAGACTCATCTTACAAACAATCAGAGAAAAGAGGGTTGAAAGGGTCCTGGCAAGATTATCTACTCCACCACCCTGCCCTAGGGCAGGGTAGACTCTTTATGGACTGTTTAACCACCCTTTTGTGTAAGCTTTTCATAGACCTCAATCCGATGGAACCGAGCTTGCCAAGCACACACTCCCTGAGTCACTCCACTGAGACTTTCACGGGGAAGTTCCTCTTCCCTCTCAGCCCCTTGTAGGTGCTCCAGGCTGCAGGAGCACTCAGAAATCACACGTACCTAGAAGCTTTCTCTGGAGGGTGGCTCGTACCCTCACCACTGACCTGTCCTGATGCCCAAAGCAGGGCTGGTACAGCCAAGCTGCCTGTTGGGAACATTCCCTGTCTTGTGTCAGTGCTTCAGAGCTGTGTGGGAATTGTGCAGGATAATGAGCTACTCCAGGCTGCAGCAGCACCAGGGACTGGTTTAGCAGAATAGATAATTAACTTTGAGTGTTTAACAGTGGCTCTGCCACTGTTTATTGCTACTGTAGGTCCAGCTTTGGAATTTTCCTTCATTGCATGCTGAGCAGCCTCATCTCGGTCCTCACATCATCATCATGCTTTAAGCGGTGCTGAGCTCATCCATACTAAGTCAGTGTGTGCCTTGGAAATACTCAGATTTGGTGGTTTCTCAGCTAATTTATGTTGAATAATGTTCATTTTCTTTATAGTTCTGGTCACATTCAGCTGATCTGATCTTTCTGCTGTGGAAAAAAGGAGAGGTGTTCATTGTAAAGCAGTGCGAGAGAGGAAATTTTGTGGTTAAAAGCTGCTGTTTTTTGGGATAGTTGTGATTTTCCTGTCACAACACAGAGTCTGATCTGATTACTCTGCAAGGGAGTGTTTTCTACTTGATGATGTGGCAGGAGACCTGGGCTTTTTTGGGGATGTCCAGAGTGTATTCCTTGTGTTGCTGCAGCAGCAGCCAAGCCCTGGCATGCAGGGCGCTCACTGAAGCATTTCTCAGTGCTTGCTGCATTACTATTTATGCTTTACTATTATACAGCAGGCATGGCCCTGTCTCCTCGCCATTCTTCAGTCCTGCTGCCACAAAATAATGCCAAAGAGGGGGTCTCAACTGGTTATTTAAAATCTACTTCCCAGTTTTTCTTTCCCAGCCTTCACCTTTTGCGGTAAGGGGGCCTCTGTGCTCTCGGGCGAAATGCAATTAAAGCTCCTCAGCCATCTCCTTCCTGGCCTCTTGGTGGTACTCTTAACTCAGAATATTCACCAGCTGCTCTGGCTGCCTTTAAAGGCATCAATCTCCACCCTGCTCTAGGAGAACTAACGTTTTTAAGTAGATACTAAATATATACAAACTTTATGGACACAAAGAAAGATTTTTTGAAGGATTTGCCAGAGATAGAGAAGCTCAACTCACTGATCCATGCTGACCTAGTTCAGGGCTTCACCTGTTATGCAAAGCCCAGTGCAGATATCTGTCAGATATCCCTGGAGCACAGATGTTTGGATACAGTGCGTACAGTGGGAAACGAAGACAGAATGAAAAGGGAGATTGTCATTTGCATTCTTAGCAATTTGTTTGGTGCCAGGTGAAAGAAAAGGGTCCCACGGCTGTCAGGAACGTGCTCCAGTGAATATTGAGGCAGGTTTAATTCAGTGTCTGTTCTAATGGAGACCCAAGTGGCCAAGGAGCAGCCCCACAGGGAGAAATGCTGTGTGGGGTCTGAGGAACTCAGGGTATGCGAGACTGGTTAAAGCTTTCCTGCAAACGGTGTCAAAACAGGGTAAAAACTTATCTTCATATTTAGAAAATCCCCAGGAAGCATTTAGATTAGGGTGAAACTGAGGACAGTCACAGCTAGTGGTTAGAATCTGAATCCAAGCCTGGGATCTAAAGTTAGAATCACAGAATCATAAAGATTGGAAAAGACCTCTGAGATCATGGAGTCCAACCATTAACCCAGCACTGCCAAGCCACCACACTAAACCCTGAGTGCCACATCTACACACCTTTTAAATCCCTCCGGGGTGAGGACTCCACCCCTGCAGCCTGTTCCAGTGCTTGCCAACCATTCCAATGCAGAAATTTTTCCTTATATCCAACCTAAACCTTCCTTGGCTTCGTACAACTGCCCCAAGCTCAGCTCTTGATCACCAAGAAATTATTGGCAGATAAAACTGACCTCAAAGTTTAGTTAATTTGACCAGAATATGTAGAGTTATGCATTGCAAGTTACTCAGAATTACTTAACTTTCCCCCTGTAGATCAGCCATATCCGACAAATAATTTATTTTGGTTTTTGGCTTTATTTGGTCAATGGCTTTAGAGCCAATTCATGCCGTGGTTCTGCTCACAGTTCTCTTTGCTGACTGACTTGGATGCTCAGACTACACACAGATTCTGCCCTGCATTTAATTGAATGGAGGTGTTTCTGAAACAGAAAATAGCTGCTAAGGAGATGAGACATAAACAATCTATACAGATATATTTGCTAAATACATATCACATACTGAGGATATTTATTGCGGCTGCATTTAGGCAAAATGAAGAAGAATAAAAAGAAAGATAAGGGGGAGCCAAGAGAGAAAGGAATAAAGTCAAATATGACTATAATAAGATAAAGTCTTCACAATTACAGAATTGGAAGCAAACAGCACTGCAAATACACTGCAGTTATGTCCAACCCCTTCTCTATTCCCACTCTCCCCACCAGACAGAGGTTTAAATGAAGATAAGTGGTTCTTAGATCCTTTTCCATTCTCTGAGACCACTAAAATAGAAAGTGTCCAACACCTGCTGCAAGCATATTAATAATCAGATGAAAATTAATGCCTACAAATCCTCAGAGTTAACTCTTCCCTTCAGCCATCAGCAATTAATAAGAAAAAAGAATGTTGCAGGAAGGAAACAGGTCCAAAATATCTGCCCTAGGAGGTCCCCTTAGGGATCAAAATTGCTGTCAGAGAAATGATTAGGAGAGGCAGGATAATCATTAGGACATAGGGATTTTTGCTGGCTCCTCAGTGGAGCTTGGAGTGCTGTGTGTGCAAACACCACCGTTGTCCGTGGTAGAGTGATCAGGTGAGCAAAGGGGCTGCAAAGACCACTTCTTCTTTGTGCATGAAAGGATAGGACACCTTAGTGTCCCAAACATCTCCAGGGGAGCCAGGAGACCTGGTTCTTGTCCTCATTTTGTCACTGGCTAGGTCACGTTGTTCAAGTGTCACACCCCATGTCTGTGCCTCAATTTCACTCACTGTAAATGCCCTGAGAAGGACATTATTTTCTGTGTCTTGAGAAGAGAGATTAAAACTGTTCTCTCTGAGGTTTTGCCTCTATTATTTACCATAAGCCAGAAAAAGAAAATGAGTATTTTTTGCTGGTCTTCTGTTGTTCCTTTTTTTCTTCAACCTGTCTGAGCTCACTCCTTGAGTGTGCAATGTTTTAACTCGACACCAGCCTAGGGAATGGCTGTGCTGGATCCCGGGAGGATCAGGCACTGTCCCCCACATCTGTGGTGCCATGGCCTCCTTGGACACAGCACAATCCCAAACATCACCTCCCCTCTCAGGATCATTCCTTTCTCCTCCATGATTGCTGTCTCCATGCATTTTCCATGGAGAGAGAAAGAACTGTGGTGAAGGCAGGAACAAAGCCACGAGGATTAGTTCGATCTTCCCCAAGGATCTTTCCTTATCTGCCACTTGCAGTCTGCCTCTGTTGCCTTGGCACACCTTGGGCTGTGCGGATAGCAAAAATGTCAGCAAGAGAAGGCTCCAGGGAGGCCTTAGAGCCCCTTCCAGTTCCTAAAGAGATTCCAAGAGAGCTGGAGAGGGACTTTGGGCAAGGGCAAGGAGTGACAGGACAAGGGAGAATGGCTTCAAAGGGACAGAGAGTAAATTTAGATTGGACATTGGGAAGAAATTCTTCCCGGTGAGGGTGGTGAGGCCCTGGCACAGATTTGCCCAGAGAAGCTGTGGCTGCCGCATCCTTGAAAAATTTCAAGGCCAGATTGAATGGGTCTTGGACCAACCTGGTCTAGTGGATAATGTCCCTCCCCACAGCAGGGGGGTGGACTAGATGGTCGTGAAGTTCCTTTCCAACCCAATCCATTCTACGATTCTGTGATCTCACTGGAGGAAATGAATCATTTTTACTCTTTTTTTTTTGAGAAAAGCTTTTATTGCCCAGTGCTTGTCATTCCCCTCTATGTCTCCGAAGTGTAGAAACAGTTTTGAGTGGAGTTTTAAAAATACAGCCCAACACTCTTGGTTTTACCCTTGCGAGAACGACAGGGCAGCAACTCTCTGTGACCTCACTGGGAGTGAGAAAGGGCCTTTTGCAGAATTGGGTTGTGAGCAATATGAGACAGGATGAAACCCAGCGACTTTGTGCGTGGCCAGCGGAACAGTTACAGAAATGAAAAGTGAATCACACCTTTCATCTTGCTCTCTCCCTCTTCGCTTCCTTCTGCTGAAGCCTTGGAGTTGAAGCAAATGGGTGCTATTATGTGCTCCAAGTGATTTGCAGTGGCAGAAAGGAAGGGAACTGTCCATTAAAGGTTACAATTTCTGGAATAACAGAATCAAAATATTATCCTGCTCAGGTGCCTGCTATGTCTCACTTTGTGGCAGTGGCAATGGGAATATTTCCCTTCAGACTACGCCATCAGACAGCCTTTCCTCTCCATGGGTTGAGGGGGCTGTGGCACAGGGGAGCTGGCAGGGAATCCTGGGCTGCCTTGGGATGCTGCTGAGAGCTGTCATGTTGTATCTGGGCAAAATTAATTGCAGTGAAGGGTTTCTTTAATCAGTGTGTGGCTGCTTTGCTGTCTGCAAGTGGGGTGAGCTGTCCACATTCAGTTCTTGGCTGTCCTACAAAAATCTTCATGCTAACTTGGTAAAGTGTCTCAGTTTCTTTTCTGTATCACAGAGATTTCTCTCCTAAGAAAAAAAAATAAAATAAGGGAGCAATGGTTCCCCCCACTTTGTTGGAATACTTTGAAAATGCTTTCAGAGCATGAGCTGTGACTGGATCATCACTGGACTCCCTGGAGTTAAGGATTTTTTTGTTTCTTTGCTCTGTACTAATTCTTGACAGCAATAGTAAGAATTTCACTTGAAGCCTCATTCTGAGGAAAGCGTTATCTCTGGTTTAACTCACCTTGGCTGGAAAGGTGCTCTTGGAAGGTTCTGTCTGCACAGGACACTCTTCAAGTGTTGGCCATTTGGATGGATGAAAAGTTTGCTGAAGGTAGCGACTTAGGGCACTTAAACATTGCAACACTATTTTATTTCATTGTTCCTGTTGCTCCATTTTTCGTCTCAGCTTGCCTTTCTATAAATTTCTGACTTGAGGGCTCTCTCTTATGTGGACTGTCTAATACATAGCAAGAGTTGGGCTCACAGTTTATGTTTTCCTGCAATGCAGGGGTTAATAAGGACTTTTTTTCTCTTCCTGGCTGCTTATTTTCATGAATTATGTAAGATGATATCTTTGAACTCTGCACCCCTGCACTAAACTTGATTTAAATTTACCACCAGGTTAAAAATAGTAAGACAAATATATGCATAGAAGTGAAGGGCTCTTGTGTTCACATCCTGATATACACAAAGGAAAAGAAAACCTCTTTTTTTTCTCCAGATTGCAAAGGAAGAAGGAAGGGGAAATTCCCTTTTTATGGAAAAGAAATTTGGTCTCCAGCAAGGTCAGAGTTCTCTTCCTGGGAATGTTTAGGGGAAGAGAAGAGTGAATTGAGAAGTGTGCATTGCATTGGTGGTTTCAGCTGGTTTTACATCCCCAGTTGTGCAAACAGCTTAATTAAATTTAATTAATTAAATAAAATTATGTAATAAAATGTATCCCCAAATCTTAAAGAAGAGAGACTTAGACTAATCTGATAAGGCACCACTAAGGTGGCTGATTGAGAAATACTTGGTGATATAACCACTGACCAAGGGTATGGTTTCAGCCCACAACATTGCTTTTACAGTAACAAACTGCACAGTCATTTGTTTTCTGAACAATTTGTCTCAATTTGTCTCAATGAGCTCCCAGGGATTTGGGAAGCTTGTTTGGTTGGATAAGGAAAGCAGTTTATTTGTTTTATTTTTCTAGTAGTATTATTTCTCAGTGAACATTTCAGTACCATGGTTGATGTGAAAAGCCAAATACAGAATCAGAATATCTTGAGGTTAAAGGGACCCACAAAGATAATTGAGGTCCCTCTGATAATGCTCTGTCGCAGACTGGATGTTCCTTCTATATCCATACCTGCTTGTGAAACAGGTCCACCAAAACACTTGGCAATATTAGGATCAGATTCCTTCTGTGGCAAAAGTGAGTCTTAATTTTTTGGTTTTGTTCTCTAAGTTGAACAATGGCTTGAATGTAGATCTTGGGTGGTCTTGGTTAACCCCCAGTCCTTCTTGCTTTCATGCTTCTTTTATATTTGCACAAATAGATTTCTGCAGGTATTGTTATCCACATTTTAACCATTAAAAATTCCTTTTCCAAAGTGCATCAAATCAAAATAAATTGGGTTCTAAAAGAAAGCACTTTCAGGTCCTGATAAGGATGGAACTGACTGAACTTTGCGTTGTTCTAGACTTGTCCCGTATTTCAAGGGTAATCCATACTTGCCTTAGGCCTTCCTTGCTATAAAGGAAATGGAGATTATTATATGTTAAGATTTTTTCAAGGATTCTTTATAGAAAAAATTCTTAGCTCTTTTATAATGTACTATCAAACCCTTTTATTAAACTATTTTTTTCTGGCATGCACTCTAAGGAAGAGTATTTTTGTGCATTTCAAGCTGTATGGCAATTCCTATTGGAAGTATTTATAAAAAATAATGACCAATTTCTCCTTGGATTAATGGTACACACTTGTACACATTGTACACACTCATACACACTGTGGAGGTGTGTGAACAGGCATTAAGGAAGCTCAGCAACACTTAAAATTTGCATTTTGTGACCTTGGTTATTTGCTTAGCTTGTGACCTTGGTTATTTGGTTAGCTGCTATTTGAAAGGAAAAAAGAAAAATGTTCTTATCCATGAAAATATAATTTAAAAAAATCAAAATTAAATAAAAGCAGCAACATAAAATATTAAAATTGTAAAATAAAACAAAAAATATGACGCAGAACAGACCAAAACATTCAACATTACCCCTGTTTAGTGATCAGCAGAGAAATTTTAGTGATGATAAATCTTCCTCTTATGTTTGGTCTACTGCACTCACTGCATATACACACATAACTATTACCATCTAATTATAATCCATTAAATCAATTAAATAATTTTCTCTGGTGTTTTCCATTCAGGGAAGTAAACCAGTTAATCTGCCATGTTAACTGCTGAGAATACTGATCATCCTGAGCAGGGAAGACATCCCCTTACTCGAAAGATGCAAAAATCATTGCGCTTCTGGGACTCACTGGCTTTTTATCCCATTAATTTCCCCACTGTTGTGTCGCCAGAGGAAGAGGGTGAGCTCTTGCAAACTGCTGGGAAGGAATAGAACATGAGAGTGATTGTGTCTGAGGTTTGTGCTTTTGGGTGGAACGAGCCCTGCCTCAGCCGTTCGGTTGGTGTCCTGGGGTGGCGTAATGATATCTTGTATTCCCTATCATTTTGTATGCTTGACTAGGAATATGGTCCTGTAGCTTTAACTGTGTCCTGCAGCCGAGAGAAGCTCTGCCAGTGCGAGATATTTTGAAACTCTTCCCCCAGGGCTGTTCCACGGGGGAGTGAGAAGGAAGGGACACTGGTTTTTTTCTTTTTTTTTCAGTCAGTTGCTGCTGCTGGTTGCTGTTTCTACTGGTGTGGCTGCTGCTTTGTTGTTTTTTGGGGGTTTTTTTGTCTTTTTTTTTTCCCCTGGGATTGTTTTTTCCGTTGTTTCGGACCTTTTTTTTCTACTTGCTTTCTCATCTGAGAACCTGAGGAGCCCTGGAGGCCAGCGAACGAGAATCGTCCAGGGAGCCACCGGAGCAACTCCACCCGGCCCCTCCAGGGACCCCGGAAAGGGGAAGCTACGCCTGAGGAAAAGGACACTAAGTTCATCAGCTGTTTGTTCAGGTTTACTGACCCTTTTTTTTCCCTTTCCCCTTCCACTGCGTGGTCTGTTAATTAAACAGTTCTTTTCCCACTTAAAAAAAAGAACAAACCCGACCCGATGGCTTGGCTGGCATTTCAGGAGTCACAGCACTGAGTGACAGTCAAGTTTCTAATGTCTGGCCCAGAGTGGGAGCAGCCAACCTTTCTTTTTCCATGCACATTCTGGTGACATTGACAACTCTTCCTCTTGCAGACAGTCCCTGATACCCAAACCCACGCAATACAAGATATGTCTCATCAGTTCCTGCTACACTCTGACATTTCTGTCCATCTTGACTTTGGCTGCAGTCAGGACTTCTTCTTTTAGGTGAAGGGCTTTTGGATGGGCCGGGAAAAGGTTGTACTTTCCTTTAGCACGTGCTGGCTCAACACGAGGAAGAGGATCTGAGCCCTGTGATCTCTCTTGCCTCAACTCTTTCTCTGTGCACTTGGCCACATGTGAGGGAACCAGGAGAAGAGTTTCTCTGCAGGCTTGATGTCCAACAAATTGGAGAAGTGTCATCAACAGCATAGCAGATCCTGTCTGCATATAGAGGAAAAGTCATGGCAGGAGGCAATTTGGATCCAATCCGAGTGTCCCACGTACCGTGTGACAGTGCAACCCTCAGAAAGTTTGATAACCTTTCTAGACCAAGGGTAAAGAAGATTATTAAGTGGTCCAATTCCAGCATGGAACTCTGAATGTAGCTTGTCCCAGAAATGCATGTCCTGGTGAATTGTTCCTTAGGATGGGCTGGGACTCCACAAAGACACTGAACTTTATGTTCATCGCTCATCCTGATTACTTGATGGGCACTATCTGCTTTAAATGATGCAGGGGACCTCAGTTCCACATATTTATCCATGGGCTTGCCCCATACATTTATAAGGGATGCAGTGACAAGCTGTATTTCTGTCCTTACACTGTAAAGGATCTCTGTGATCCAGCAGAAATTAAGATCAGTGTAAATTGTGAACCAATCTAAAGTCTCTCCTCTGCTGAGGCAAGAACATGGAAAAGGAAGATAAATTCTTTACTTAAAAAGGCTGATTTGACACCAGCCAGTTCAGTGATGAACACAGGATGTCTGTCCAAAAAAAAGTTATTTATTCACCCAAAGCTTCATAAAGATTTTAGAACAGAATAATCATCCCTATGGAGAAATCCATTTGTCTCACTGACAATGGCAAGGAGTTGAGGGCAAGTTTTCCAAGAGTCTGTTGTCAGGTGAACCCACGTCTGGATAGCAGGTGTGAAAAAACCCGTTTTAAAGGCTCGTGGCCCCTAATTGGTGGGGTGGGGCACTTCAGGTGATGTTTTGATGGGATCTTCTGAAGATAAAATCCAGTTCCTCAGCTCTCTTCCTCAGGGTTCAGGTAGTAGTGGTTTGTTCCCTCTGCCTATTTTGATCATTTTTTTGGGTTAATAAAAGTCTCTTCCTACGAGGAGCTGGGGCAACATCTTTGCAGTGCTCGTGGTGCAGAGCAGAGCCAGGGGAAAGGAAAAAACCCAGCAAAACCTCTGGCAAAACTGCAAAACCTGCAAAGACAGGATTAGGTCTGTGTTAAATAATGCGGGCCTGGGTCCAGCTGTCTCCCATGTGCTCCTTTAGCTGTTTCTGGCTATTTGTTTTTAGGTGGCGTGCTGGTTATGATAAAGGTTTATCCTGTCAGCAATAAGCAAAACTACAATTTTTTGGTGCTTGGATTTGAGCAACTGCTCATTAGCTTATGTTCTTGTCTTCTGCTATTTTTTTAAAATATTTCTGCAGTCTTAGATGAATCTCTGTTTTTATTGCAGATACTGGTGATTTCTGCAATATTTGTGCGTCCTATTTTCCCCAAAATACCACAAAGCCATGAAAAATGCTTCCAATAAGTTGTCCGCATGACACATATGCAGATAAACTGGCACAGTCTTCAAGACAGGCAGGGAGAGATTGTGTAATTTAAAGGAATCTCTGAAGTTACCTGCAAACCTAAAAGGATGCAAAAACCACCAGCTAAAAGTTCATGTGCTATTTGCACCTGGGAATTGTCAGTCACCACGGGCTGGTGGTGGGGTCACATGTAAGAGGGCTGTTTATGTGCTATTTTCTTTTTATAGCTTGAATCAATAAGCTGATTGAGCTGAGCTGGATCGATCCTCCTGAGCTTTATTTACAATTATCCTCTAACGGCTGATACAGTGCTGCTCTAGAAGTGAACACACTGCAGCAGTTCTTTTTTTGAGGCAATATATCTTCAGCTGAGTCTGAATCCTGCTGGACTCGAGGTGTTTGGAGAAGAGTAGCTGTGCTAAAGCTCTTGCTAAATTGAGGTTGATGCAAGGATTTGCAAGATGATGAAGGATAGTAATAAAGGCTGTGTTAGTTGGAGAACAGAGACATGATGTTCCCTCAGTGGATGGACAAAGAGCCTCCTGCACAGGGAAAAGCAAAGGTGATTTTCTGAAGGGAATTCCATGTGTTATTGTGTGAATTTCAGAAAAATCTGCTGCATCCAAGCTTAGCCTTTTGTGAACATCCTTCTTAGCAGGCAGCATCTCCTCAACAACTAACCTCTCCTCTCTTTTCATGACCACCTGCCCTATTTATCATAGAATCCTAAAATAGTTTGGGTTGCAAGGGATCTCTGAGATCATTTAGTTCCAGCTCCCTGCCATGGGCAGGGACACCTTCCACTGTCCCAGGTTGCTCCAAGCGCTGTCCAGCCTGGCCTTGAACACTTCCAAGGATGGGGATTTGCCCAAAGCCACACATTCCTGCAGTCCTGTGTGGAAATGCCAACAGTTAGGGACAAGAACTGCTGATGACAGGAGGGGAGCAAGAAATTGCCAACAGGTGTGAAGCAGCTGTCCTTTCCAAAGGTCCCCATTGCTATTGCCACCACAGAAAAAAACTGTTCAGGATGTTTCTGGGAAAGGGTTTGGTGGAAAGTCTTGTGGAAGGTGTCCCTGCTCCTGGCAAGTGATTGGAATCATCAAACAAGATGATTTTTAAGCTCCATTCCAACCCAAGCCACTCTATGATTCTTCCTATCACAGATCTTTCAAAAGTTGTCCTAGTGCAACCTTTATTAATTAAAATGCTAAGGCAATAATATTCCAAATTACAAAAAATTAGATTCTGATCTCAGTTCTGTGCATACAAATCAGGGTTTCACCCACAGCTGTCAGTTCCATAATCATATGTCACTAAATATGAGACCACTCTCTTAGTTCTCTAGATGTGTGAGGAAGATAATTGCCTGAAGAAGTTAATTAATACCCACCCACTTTTAAGAAGCCTCAAATTCCTCTGAAGGTTCAAACCAGTTTATTCAAACACACTATGAATGCACAATAACATTGAGATATCAGGTGTCAGAACCAGAGGGTTTCCTCATCACAGAGAATGAAAACTTCAGTCTAATGGAAATGAGAAACAAACCTCTTTAAGCTTCCAGCTGGACTCATGTTCCCTTTTCCCAAAGATTTTAAGCTCCTTGCCAGGTACAACTTATAAACCAACATCAGCCAAGAACAGAGAGAGAAGGGCTAAATGTTGCTTCTTTTCTTTCTTTCATTAAATGTGATGTATCTCAGTAAAGGTGAAGCTATTCTTTATTTTTAGAATGACAAGGGAGATCAGTCTAAACAACAGTTAAATCAAAAAGAGCCCAACACTCAGTGGAAAAATTCCTGGTAAAGCCCAATCAAATCACCACATGAGGGGGCTCACAGTGGCTAACAAATGTCTCTTGGCAAGTGTAAGACCAGAACCAATCACACTTCATGGTTTGTGTAGGGGAAGACTAAAAGGAAATCAACCTTGGTCATAGTCCTGAAGTATTCAGTGAGGAAAAAAAAAATCCCACAAAGGAGCAGTTTCCCTTCTGTTTCTTGAAACCTGAGAATTCTTCATGAGAATGTGTCAACCATATTAAATTTTACAGGATGTTAATAAAAAGTTACAATAACACTGATACATTTAATTTGGTCTTCATCACACCATATAATACTTGAAACTACAAAATCAGGGCTAGAAAATGGCAACTCCTCTTTTTTTAAGAGTTGAAGCTTCACAGTTTGTTTTCAATTTTGCATCTGAGCAGATGGCAACTTTTGCTGTTATAATTTTTCATCACAAAAGACCGATTGATTTTCTAGTTGTTAGGGCATTTACCTCTTATGGGGAAAACTTAAGTTCAGATTCCTGCTTTGAATCAAATAAGGGAGTTTTTGTCTAGGCTAGCTCTGAGGTATCAATTTTTAAAAATGCTATTGATTTTTTTCTGAGCTGGCATCCATCCCTATTTAAATTCTGTCCTGTATGTGAAAAACCTTTCTTGAGAAAAAATTGACAAAATGTTGTCATATACAGCCTGAAATTCCAATAATGGCTTTTTCTGATCAGGGGATTTTGTTTTGATGGTCATGATCCTCAGACCTCTCTGTCTGTTTAATTAAAACAAAATCAAACCCAAAAACCTGCTCAACCCTATCCCACTTTTCCTTTTCCAAAAACCACGAAATTACTGCCTTCAATAAAAATGAATATAAACATGTTTCTGGACAACAAGTGAGTTCCACTCTTTGATGTCTTCCAGTTCCTAAACCAAGGCCTGGAACTCATTAAACCCAATAATTGGAGAGGAAAGAAAAGACAAATGGAAAGATCATAGGTAGCAAAATCTAGAAGTGTGACTTTTTAATTCCACTTCCTGTAACAGTTTCTCGACTGTTATTTGGCTTTTATATCCTATGAAATATGTGGTAGTTAAGATCTAATGCTACAGGAATTCTTATGTCTGATGTTATCACAAATATTGTTGTCCTGCTGATGTTTTTCCAATATTCCTCTACTCTTTTTCTAGACCTTCCTCAGTAACTACTGAATTTTCAATTGCTATTGTGTGCGTGTTCATATAGTGACATTTTCACAGCTAAATATCAGAAATTTACCTTAGCTCTTCCTTCCAAATAGACCAGGAAAGTATTAAAATCATCTGCTCTTTCTATCTGCTGCCTATTTAAACAATTATGAATTCAATTTCTGGGTTTATTTGCAATTATGGGAACTGGAAATTGTTTTCTTCCTATTTTTAAAAGAGAACTGAGAGTCTTTTATAGCAGTTTGGTTCATGGGACCTGGAGTTTTATGAAAATAATAAAACCGAAGACAACAAGGTAAGTCCCTCTATTGAGTGGAGAGAGCTGCTAAAGCTGCATGAATCTTTCCTTAACTGCATTAGAATTCCCCAATATGCTCAAGATCCAATCTTTCTAAGGTAAGTTGTGTCCTTTCTTCCTCATGCCTTTTACATAAATTGTCAAAAGTCTGACCTAATTGAGGAAGTTCCATTGGCAAGGCCATTGGCAAAATTAACCCCTATGGTCTTTCTTTTTTCTTTTTTCTTTTTTCTTTTTTCTTTTTTCTTTTTTCTTTTTTCTTTTTTCTTTTTTCTTTTTTCTTTTTTCTCTTTTTTCTTTTTTCTCTTTTTTCTTTTTCCTTTAAAAAAAAAATATTTTCCCCCCTCCCTTTGCTTTCTGGTAACACAAGGAATAAGATACAAACATTCTTTCTAGAAAATAGCTTTTAAATCTTGGCTTATGTTTTTAAGCCATGGGGGACTGGTCTGACATGTACTGAAGTCAGAGTTTTCTTTGACTGAGCCCCTCATTGATGTACAGTTCCTTAGAAGCCGAGTAAAGCAGAGTCTGCCCCAGAGCATCTCCAACAGGATCCTGTTTCCTGGGAATCTTTCAGGAAACTCTGGAGGAAACAGTTTGTTTTTTGATATCCCAGCTGTCTGATATTTTCATCACCATGGAAAAACTGACATTTGCTTACTTGTTTATTTTTGGAATCTGTCAAGGCATGAACATGAAACGGGACAGAGCACATCTGTAGATGGGAACCCAGTGGGGTAAACATCCATTTATTTTTGGCAAGTTTAATGGATCTGGCTACCTAAGCTGCTTTTCAAGAGATTTTACTGCTTCTGCAGTGTTGGTTCAATGGTTTTCATATGGTTTTACTTGAAAATAAAAAGAAAGGAACAAAAAGCTGTGCACTCTGCAGGTAAGCACAGGCAGTTCTACCCTGCTCAAATGGAGCAGAGGAACTTTTTCACCCCTGGTTCCTACACTGTGATGGAATCTCCTTCACTGAGCTGCAGTTTTCCTGTGTGGAAACTACTGCAGCTCAGACAAAATGAAGCAGCCTCTAATTCCTCCTGTCTTACCCTGAAGGAAATAACCTGTATTTTTGTATTCCAGGAAGAAGGAAAGAAATTTGGGATGAGCACATACCTTCGATATGTAGAAGCTGTGGGGAAGGCAGACCAATAGGTCAGGTACCAGAAAGAAGATCTCAAATAGTGCCATAGAATGAGGAGAAAGAACTGAGTGATGCTGAAGGTGTTATTTCCATAGTTCTGCCATCCAATGACTCTTGGAGGTCTTTTGGGGTTAGAGCAATTCACCTGCCAGAGATTGGGGTTCAATACAGAACCACAGAATCACAGAATGGTTTGGGTCTGAAGGGACCTTAAAGATCATCTCATTCCAACCCCTGACCATGGGCAGGGACACCTTTCACTATCCCAGGTTGCTCCAAGCCCTGTCCAACCTGGCCTTGAACACTTCCAGAGGTGGGGCTTCCTTTTGGGAATCCCTCCTCTTCTGGGTATGCTGATATCTGTGTGAAGCCACTCCCTGCTCACCAGCCTACAAATCTGCTGCCCCCACTGTCAGGAGAACACTTCATTTTGTGAATAAATGTGAAGAATTGCAGAATTGAACTCTTGGCTCATTTTTAATATGGTCAATTAATCCACCCCTTATGGATTTCTTTTATTTATCTTTACACATTTCTTGGGTTATAAGCCCTGCTGTCACTTTCATCTTGGTTTTTTGTGGGTTTAGATCTTGGTCTACGAGGAAGCACTAGTGAATATAATTAATTGTACCATACCATTAAATAGCAATATTAATTTTTTCCTCCACCAGTATCTCTGGAAATGGTCAAAATGGTAGATCTGTACCAAAAAATCCCTGGAATTGATCATGTTGTTTAAAGGTTTTTTTGACACAGATAATTGGAGAGCTCAGATAATTTCTCACACCAATAACTTTACATAGTGAAAGTTAAGATGTTTCTTTGAGTAAAAGAATCTGCTTTGTCTCTTTTAAATACTTTTTCCCCCCCACATTGGTGTTTTCCAAAGGGAAGCCGTAGCTGAAGTTCTCTCCTTGTTCCCTTCTTCTTCATTATTTGAGTTTAGTCTTTGATTTGGGTCATTCCAGGTCTGGTCCCACATCTGACCTGTTTCTACAATTATGGTTTGTCAACCTTGAGGAGCACCTGGCTGAACTAAAGTTGTCTTTGATCTCTTTGGGGCCAAGACTTTACTCTGTCTGCCCTATGAATGATAAAGCATGTGAACCCTTTTATCTATTCACTCTTTCACTGCAATGTATGTGTGAGCAAGTTCTGAGTTTAAATGAATTTAAAGCGAAAAAGTTACTTCTTCTTCTTTGTACTTTTTTAAAAAATTCCCCAATTTCTAGAAAAGATTTTTCACTTTTGCTCTTTTACTTATCCTGTGTCAGTTGTCTCTCTTTAGCCTTTCTTCTTCTTTAAGTCTCCCTGTGCAGCCCCATGAAGTGCCATATGCCATGTGCAGAGCCATCAAGTATCATGTATTTAGCATAAAGTGTCATAATTCTCACTTTACTTGCTTGCTAACTTAGTGAATACAGATGGCTAAGTATAAAAAAGTGAACCCTTGCTAGTGCTTCCCAAAGAAAACTGCAAAGTGAATTCAATGTGCACAAAGCAGAGCAAAGGCAAAAGACACTTCTAACTCATGCACTCGTTTTATGGGACATGAGAAAAATGTAACCACAGGACAGACATTTCCCTGTGAACCCTTTCCAATGAAGCTTCTAGTCTTGTTAGATACATAAGGTTTTATTTTTGCCTTTTTTAATTCACGGACATTGTTTGCTCTTGAATGTTTTAGCAGTGTAATTGTTGCAAAGTCTTTTACTCAGATTTTAGGAACATTGTTCTCTGTCTCCAGCTGCACCAGCTGAAGAAGGCAATGCTTTCAGCTGCCCCTTTGCAGGGTTTTCCATCTCCTTCTTTCTGCCAGATAGGCTGTCTGAATATTTGTAATCCTTTTCTGTCAACAGTGTGCAGTGTAAGAAAAGATCAGTTATATACATGATTTAAACCAGTCTAGAATTTTTAAACCAAGATTTCTGGAGGAACAGCCAAGTTAACTACTATGTCAAGAGGTGGTTGGGACATGGTTGGGTTCTACTATCTTTGTGACACCACAAAGAAAACCAGAGGCAAAAGTATGAAATACATTCCCAAATAACAAGTTTGTGGTATTCTGGCTGAACTCAGTGAGGAATTAGGACTGAATGCGTTCCAGTATTGTGCTGAATATCACTGATTAATCCCATTTCTTTCCCATTCACTACTGCAACCAACTACAAAAAGAAGCGGAGGGTTTGGGTTATGATAATCCAGGCTGGAAACCAGGACAAGGTCGGGTGCAGGAATGGCAACTACTGTAAACATCTCTTATGAAATCCAGACTCCTACCCTGTGCTGTTCTCAGAGTATCAGCAGCATTAAATTTGAGCCAGACAAATCTTCTGTAGCTGTGGTAACTGTTGTCTACACTAGCCCTCTGAGAGCCCTTGCTGGAAAGCATGAGGTGTGTTTATCCTGTTTTAAATCTATGGGGAGAAATCTTCCTGATCCCTTTGGTTTGTGCCCTGCTTTTCCTGCCTGTGATGCTATGTGAGACTTTGGATGTTGAAAAAAAGGCTGCATGTTGGGTGCTGGCACGATCAGCTTGAAAGACTGATCAAGCTTTATTTGCCTCCTGCTTAGAAACCTATTAGAAATGCCAAGAATTAAACTCTGAGATTAGGAATTCTGCCATGTCTAGGATTTGTGGAACCAGCAATTGACTTCATGCCTTGGTGGGGAGCAGGCTGTTCAAGGATTCACTCGTGTGGCTTCTCTAATTTTTTGTCAGCAAAAGGATTGCCTCAAATCCCTGTGAAAACTGGACAAAGTACCAAAGTGGGCCCAAGCTTTGGTTCAATCTGTGCCAAGGAATGCTTTAACACCCTCACTGATTATTGGGTGTTTCTCAAGCACATGGTGCTGTACAAAGACCAATTTAATAGCCTTCACGCCACGTTTGTGACACAACTTTGACTGCAAATTTGGGAACCCATCTGCAGCAGTAGTGGGGCAGAGAGGTGCAGGGTAAGGATGTTTAGCTGACAGACAGCTGCCCTTGATGTGATCCACTGTTGCGGTAGCTGAAACTTTCTCAGAGGAACCGAAAGGACAAAAGCCAGCAGCAAACTGGTGGGACAACCCTGAGGTGTGAAATATCCTCTGAGTGTTGGCTAAATGGTCCCTCCCTAAGGTTATGTTAATCCTCCTATGCTGATTGGTTGTTGTTGTATCCCTGACTCCGCCCTTCCCTTCCCCTCATTGGTTCTCATTGTATCACACACTCCACCCCTCCCTTCTTCCCATTGGTTGTCACTGCATTTCCCTGCCTCCTCCCTAACCCTATTGGCCCTTCACCCCTATATCTGTAGTCCCGCAGAGTGACCTGGCCTCTCACGCTGCTGGATTCCCCTCATGGAATAAAATCCCTGGGACATATCTATGTGTCTGGGCGCTCTGAGTTCTGTGTCTCTGGTAAACGCATTGGGCTAATTAGAAGCTCTGAGGTGTGTGTGAGTGTGTCAGTGCTGCCCATCAGCACGAGTGTTAGAATAGGTCTCCCTGCACGCGGTGGAATGCAGTGGCCAGAAGGGTCTGTCTGGGAATTGGGACACTCTTGGATCACGCAGGAGACCACATCTCACTCCACCACTGCCCCCGCGTTAATCCACAGCCTTGGTCTGGGATTTACTTGGCTTTCCTGCTAGGCCTTGCCAGAACGAGATACTCCCTGTCAGTTTTTCATGGCAGAGCTACAGAGTTCCTTTGGTCAATGTAACTTGGAGGGCACTGTGTGGGGCTGTCCAGAGGAACTGTGGATTTCCCATCTCTGGAAGTGTTCAAGGCCAGGATGAGGCTCTGAGGAGCCTGGTCTGGTGGAAGATGTCCCTGTCCATGGCAGGAATGATGGAAAAAGATGATCTTTAAGGTCCCTTCCAACCCAAACCATTCTATGATTCCACATTCACATCTGCAACTTCTTCTTGTCTTCCACCTTCTTTTCCCCAACTCCTGCTCACAAACTTCTCAGGCCAATCCTTGCTGTTACCTTTGATTTAACCAAGATTCGTTAGAAAAGGACATTTTGCTGACAATCCCTCCGAGAAAGCTTTGTGCAGAGCTGACGAAGACACCACGGGTTTGGTGGGACTCAGCAAACCACTGAAAAGGTGGGAGGTGGAATTTTTGAGGAGTTGTTCTACCCTGAAACACAGCCCTGGTGGAACCACATCTAAAGCCACAGGGTACACACAGAAGGGAGCCTGCCCTTCTGCCTAGGATTAGGCTATGGAAAGAGGTTCATGCAGCTGAATAACACCACAAGTATGGAGCTGGCTGCTATAATTAGCAATTTCTTATATAGGATTCAACCCACCCTGAGCAACAGGGATGGTGCGTGTCTCTCCATGAGATTATCTTACAAGGAAATAATTTTTGCTTATCTTTGTTTGGCCCCCTGAGTTTTATTTTATAGCAGGACCGACACAGATAAAAGTTAGTGTTGCCCCAATGTGATGCTGGTTTACACGAAAAATCCTTTGTGCACGTCCTCAGGGAAATATTTGTCCAAGGACAATAATATTCCTTATTCTCAAGGTTATTGTGAGGTGGAAATCACTGATTGTAAACTTGTTTGTAGCTGTGGAGTGAAATAGCAATGTCTGATTTTATGCTATTTATTATACCTTGCATCCACTCTGTCTTGAATTGAGACTTTTTATTTTTTCCAGTGAAAGGAAAAGCTGGAGAATGGGTTGAAGAGTGGGCTTCAGATGGTGGTGGTAAAGATTGGACCAGAATGCAGCAGAAGTGGACTTTAATAAATGATTTCAGTGAAAAAACACGATAGGAAAGTTTGTGTGTGATATATGTGCCCAGTGTAGCCCAACCTCCCTGTACATAACTGTAGATGCACCAATCAATTTCTATTAATTCAATAGCTTTTTTTTGCAGAAAATTGAACAACAGCAGCAACAACAACAACAAGAGTCAAAATGAAACAAACTACAAAGTGGAACAGAACAAATGTCTCCTAAACTGAGTGCTACTGAGAGTTTTTCTTCTTGGCTATCACAGTGTGATATTTTTCTCCACGTTTTCTGCTCTGATTAAGAACACTTTCATCTTCTGTGAGGTTAGTAGTGCGTGGGCCTGTACAAAAGAATGCACACAAATGAAGACTAAAGCTTCATCTCTGTTCGGCAGCACTGGCAATTTACCATCAATCTTGTTCCTGTGTAACAGAGAGAGAAGGACAAGAAGAGATGTATCTTCTCAGCAATTCAAGCCGTGTGCTTTCAGTGGTCAAGTTAAAAGAAAGGCAAAGACATGAAAAACCTGGATCAAAACAAAAAAGACTACGAGCAGAAATTCAATCCAAAATCTGGGCATTGAATACTCTCACTAAGCTACAGAATCCTTGCAGTTTCCTGTCATTGTGTGGCAATGTCTAAAGCTACATAAGCACCTGGAATTTTTAATATAGAGACGCACAGTGAAGCACTGCAGGATTGAGGCACTGTGTGCCTCATCCATCTGCTCACACTCAAGAGTGAGTGTTTTGCACCTTCACCTCATGGGGGGCTGGGAGTCCTGTTCCTGTGAGTCCCTAGAAAAACTAAGAACAAGGACTAGGCTGGAAAGCTCTCCTAAACTCCTGACTTTAGGGTGTTCGTCCATTAAGAACAAAACCAGCCTCTACCTTCTCTGCAGCCTCCCAAGGGAGCACCTCACCAACTTTATAATTTAATTACTTTCCTCTTAGACACATCTGATTAGGGAGATAGTGGACTGTTTAGACTAAAATTGCCAAGCTGCTCAGAGCTTCTTGTTTGCATCCCTTTCAGAAGACCAACATTTGCAATTGCTGAAGGCATGGCTGTACATCTAGGAACCAAGAGAACATCCTGACCTATAAGTCAGGGAAAAGCACTGAAAGAACCTCAGTAGAACAGGAGATGAGCCACTTTTTAGTGTTCCCTGGGCTGCAGAGCTGATGGGAAAACAGTGCTAATGAGACCTTGGGTGTGGAAACAAGACAAACTGATGTAATTTCCCAACCCACAGCTGTTTGTGGCAATGAGGACACCAGCTCTGGTAGCAACCCCCAGGCAGAATTTGCAGTCTGGATATAAAACTGTGCACTGATCAACTTAAAGGACTCAATTGTTTCAGTTTATGAAAAAAAATGCAGTTGAAAAAAGACTGGAAAGTGTTTTGTTCTCAATATATAAAAGAATTCTGCAAAGACAAAATACTGGGTGCTAAAGAATTCTTAAACCTACCAGGAAAATAAATTTCAAGGAGCAGCAGGCAGAGACAGCCAAGCAAACATTAATAACTGGCATTTTTAAACAGTGGTGGCTATTAGTCACTGCAACAAACAAGCAAGGGAAGCTGCATGTCCCCTAGCTTTTAGTATTGTCACATCAAGTTTGAACATTTTTGTGGAAAACACACTTTTGTCATGCAGAAACACAAACCAGCTCAAGTTTAAAAAAACCCAAACCAACAACAAACAGCTAAAAAGGGTGCAGAAGAGGACAATTCACACTGCTGATGGGAAGGAGAAGTTGCATTATGGAGAGAGAATATAAAATTTTGAAATCTTCAGTTGGGAGAAGAAAAAGGTGAGGGGGTTATATTCGAGATCATTGAAATAAAAAATGGTGGTGGATGAGATCAATTCAATCCACTGAGTAGGGAAAACTCCCTGAAATTACAGGAGACAGATTTAAAGCAAACAAACAAAAAACCAAACAAAAGAAAGTGCATAAATGAGGTGATTCAGCTCATTTAGTCTGCTCTGATGAGACCCCACCTGCAGAGCTGCATCCAGCTCTGGGATCCCAGCACAAGAAGGACCTGGAGCTGCTGGAGAAAGTTCAGAGGATGCCACCAAGGGGAGGCAGAGGGATGGAGCAGCTCTGCAATGTAGAAAGGCTGAGATAACTGGGGTTGCTCAGCCTAGAAAAGAAGGTTTAGGGGTGACCTAATTGTGACCTTCCAGTACCTGAGGGCAGCCTAAAAAAAAGATGGAGACTATTTACAGGACCCTGGAGAGACGGGACAAGGAGAAATGTCTCCAAACTGACAGGGGGTAGGTTTAGATTAGATATCAGGAAGAAATTCTTTACTTTAAAGTGGGTGAGCGGAACAGGATTCCCAGAGAAGTTGTGGATCCCCCAATTCCTGGAAGTGTCCAACGCCAGGTTGGATGGGGCTTGGAGCAACCTGGGATAGTGGAAGGTGTCCCTGCCCAGGACATGGGAGTTGGAATGAGATGATTTTTAAGGTCCCTTCCAACACAGGCCATTCTTTGATTCTATAAATCCCTATACATATTTTAACAGAGTAACTATGAATGTCTGGAGACTGTTGCCGCAGGACTTGTGAAGACTGAAAATAGAAAAATAACGTGGCCAAAATCATGTCAGGGAATATCTGGGAATGCAGCGAATAGGCAGGAGTTATAATCTTTGCCATCTCTAATGCAAAAAGTATGGAATTTGTGACACTATGAGAGGAAAGGACTGCAGACAGTGGCCAGGTTTGTGTTGCCTCCTTATTTGCATCCTCTTGATGCAGATTATTGGTCTAGCTGGACCCATTCTATTAAGATGTTTCATGTTTTATGTTTTTTCATGTGTTCTGTTAATTACAGGTCAAGGTAATTAGTGGGGATGTGGCATGTGGTCAGGTGATGCCAGGCCTCTGGAAGTGCTGGGTTTTGGCCAGATCAGCAGAGTGAGGCTGATTCCTCCTCAGGCTGTGCCACTGGGCTTTGTGCTGGGAGGGATTTTATCTGTGCTGGGGTGGACTGTGTCCATCCAGAGCAGAAGTGGCAATACCGATGGCTTGGTGGCTTGATTTGGGAGAGGCTCCATGATGTGGATCTTCTAAAGACAGCAGTGCATTTTGTGAGCACAGTGGGCTCCATCCTCAGGTGCTTTCCTTCCGTGCATGTGTCTCATCTTCAGAGGAGTTTTGGGTTGAATGAGCCAAAAGGAGGGAACCATCTGGGAAGAGATCACTCCAAGACAATGAATTCAGGAGGCAGGAGGAAGGAGGAGAGGAAGCCCAAAGCTCCATGAGGGACCACCCTTCTGCTTTAGATGCCAAACCCTCTTTCTAGTAACTCATGCTGAGAAGCAGATTTATTCCCTCATGTCAGTCAGAGCAGACTCTCGGTTCCTTGCTAGCACATAAAAGCTGTATCCTCATGTGAACAATTAAGGATTCCTTCTGATTTAGTCTCTATGAAACTGAGGAATGGAGAGCTTTGTTGAATGTTGCAGTCAGATAAAGCTGGGAAGAGTTAAGGCATTGTCAGTTACATTTCCTTTTTTCCTTAGAAAAAACCCAAGTGACTGAAAGAGCCAGGGAAGCAGAGGGTGTGCTTCTCAATGTACATACCCCTGCAAAAGGACTATTATTCCTGCAGGTTTTTTCTCTGTATTTTCTGCAGAATTTCAAGCACTGTTTCCTCTCAACTTTCTCATAAGCATCCAAACCCATTTGAGTTTGGCTTCAAAGTCCATCAAGCCTGAGATTCACCGATGTTGTACCAGCACTGTGACACACGTGGTTTGGGATTGTTCTCTTCTGTCTACCGCAGAGCCATTGTGTCACATTTTGCTTCGTGTTAAATCACTAAGACGAAAAACAAACGTTCTTGTGGATTAGCACAGGATGCAGCCGTAGGAAATGTTGGCTCAGTTCCCACCTTGGTCACATATACAGCAAACCCATCACAAGCATCTTGGTCTGGAATCAGATGGAATCATCTGGAATCAAATCCACAGGAAGATGCACAGTGGAACCTGCAGGTCTCATTTCTCTCTTCGTTAATGAGATGGTCATGATATCCAATGAAATCCAGTTTGAGGATTATTTGCCCAAACATCCAGAATACCCTGATATTTCTCTGTTGGGTATTATAGAAGAACCTGGAGGCAAAAGCTAATCATACGTGAGGGAAACAAGTAGGGAATGGATTATATGGGAGTAATTCCATGTGCAGCATAGTCTAATAAAATTAACATTTGAGTGATGACAAATAGAAAGCCTTTGGGGAGAGAGTGCTGGGAAAAAAGGAAACAATGAAGAGATTTCTAAGAGGTGAGAAATAAAATGAGATCTATTTTTACTCCCTGCCCGATTCTCTTGCATTCAAGATTTTCTTTCAGGTGCTGAACAGTAGGCGATGCAGGCAAATCCATCTGTGTCTGTGCCAGATTTTATTAAATGTTGGTCACAGAAGTAAATGGACACATAAAGGAGACAGAATGGTAAACTAAATACAAATCACTGAATAAAAGAAATGGCACTTTATCATAGGGCACATCACAAGAGGTAGTTTCCTGTCTGGAGTGGTAATGAGAGCACTGATATCTTGACTTCAGATGTTCCTGTGAGTACAGAAATCCTACAAATTGACTTCTAGAGAGAGGGAGAGACTTCCTGGAGTCAGAGACCAGCCACTACAGAAGGAGTTGTTGGAGGTCATTGGACATAAACTCACATTTGAGATTAGGTTTTGTGGGCATGGAAGGAGAGGATAACCCAACACCTCTTGCAGCAGTGCGAATTCTTGAAAAAATTTGTGTTGCAGACCTTCCTAGGAGGTTCTTGATATGTACAAATAATGTAGGGGACCGAATGAACATGTTAAGCCCTGGAAAAGAGCAGGACTTCTAGCAGGGTCAAGGATGGCTGTGAAAAAAGGCTGTGCAAGGGACATTTCACAGAAACCACCTCTCCCCTAAACTGTGCAAGGCCAGATGCTGCCCAGAAATGGAGAATCCTCTCCTACCAAAAGGTGAAGGCATCAAGGTTTGGTTCTGTCCCATATTAGAAATAAAGGAGCAGCATTTGGAATCTGGGAGGGAAAGGAGAGTTTGTCAAGAAAATGCTGGTTCTTGTCTCCTTGTAAGACTTAACGATAGAGCAGGAGAGGCTTTCATTTCAGCCAGTCCTCAAACAGCTGTCATTGACTAATCTGGAGTGCATTTAGACTCATCTTGCAGAAAATAAATCTCTGAAACAGATAAACATTTCCCATTTTCATATTTCATTAAAACACAACTATCTGAAAGAAAAACCAAGCAAATAGATTTTAAAGAAATTGGTGTTTCTGTCAAAGCAGAATTGACCAGAGCTGTATTGCCATGTATTCTGTACTGATCTTGTGTAGATGTCTTCACCTTAGTTATCTTAACTTTATCTCGGTTAAATCTTGTGTCTTTGAGAAGATCCCCTACTCCCTGTGCAGCTTTAAATACCCTAAGGAGCTCCAGCAAGTCTGTGCTCCCTGCTGAGACATCTCTGAGCACAGAAGGAAAAATGCATTAGCTGATGAAAAGATATTAATAATGCAGAGAAAGGTAAAATTCTTTCAGCTCTACCGTAACATATCCAGGCTGTTTGGAATATTTGGCTCTGACTGTGTGTGTGTACCCAGCGAAGCATTTACTTTGATCAAGACATTATGGCAACAATCTCCACTGATAAAACGTGCTTCTGTTAATGAGACCACCTGGGCCAGTGACTGGAGAAATGACAACTGTGTATTCCTTTCTAGGCTGTTCGTACTCCCTGCTTTGTGCTCTGCCTCCAGCCACAAAGTCAAAGTAAATATCCATCAATGCCACAACACTTTTTCTCTGACTTTCCCCTTGAAATCACAGTTTATTTGCATTGGACAGCTTGGCAGCAAGCAAGAGATGAGACAAGCCAGGGGAGGAAAATGTGCAATGTGCACCGTGCCTCAGATTTCACTTTGTGACACGAGGAATAAATGAACTTGAAACAATTGCTTTGACTCAGATACTAATAAAATTAAGGTCATTATTTTACCTTTCCAAGGAGGGGGGAAAGTCGTGGGATGTTCAGGGTTAAGAGAAGCTCATTCCCCATTATCTCACTCCTGTACAGGTTACAGGCCAGGTGAGAGTGAGAACAGCTTGGATCATCATTTAGAGCTGCTCTAAATAATGTCAACAGCCATCAGAAAACTCACCAGCAGCTGGGAATGAGACTGAAATGGAAATGCCAGTGCAACTCTGATTACAATGTTTACAGCAAGAAAATTGCCAGAAGGATGATGTTAGTAAAGGGTTTGACTCACAAAGTTAAACCCTTGGAAATCCATTCTGCTGCTTTAATGTTTGTGTCGTTACAACAGCAGTACAACCCCTTGGAGTGTATTAAGGGATATAGTTCAGTATGAATAATATCTGTGGTGCCAGTTTCCTTCTTTCTATTGTCCTTTGCTAAGAAAAATTGTACAGACAGCACAGCATTTCCTTACAGGCTGGATTGATTTTCTCCTGCATTTATGCAGAAGGAGGTTTGCACTTCGAGAGCTCTGTAAGACACTCGAGGGCCCTAATGCCATGGTGGAGATCATTCTACAGTCCTTGAAAAGCTCTTCTGAAACCTCTGACTGTCTTTGCATGAGGAGGTGACTATTGACTCAGCTTTTCCCCACCTCTCGCTGTGCCGAGCCAGCAGTATGAACTCCTCGTGCCATGCGCCTGCTGAGGATCAATAATCTTGGAAGGGAAGACAAATAGTTTTGGTATAGCACGAGAGATAATGAGGATCTGAAGTTTTCAGCTCAGCACCAGAGTAGATTGATCCCATTTCTGCCCCTGGGCTCTTCTGCCTAGGTACAAATACTCTCCTAGGTACTACAGGGTGAAATGTTAAGCATCAAGTATTATATTCTCTTTTATCATGTACTGGATTCGCTGAGCTCCCTCCTGGAATTATAGATATGAAGATAAAGACCCAGAAAGATGACAGCCTTTAATCTCATTCAATATTATAAGAATAATGAGAATACTGTGATATTTTTGTGATACACAGAACTAATGTCGCTGCACTGAGTCTCTAAATCCATTTTAATTTCTCCTTTTTTTTTCCTCCAGGACTTCACAACATTACTTTTGGGATTGAACAAGTGAACGAGGAATGTTGGAGTGAACTCACCACCCATCAAGACCTTCCTATTTGTTTTAATTACTGGGCTTATGCCAAGGGTGATCATGACAGCAGAGCACTGGTGTGAGAGGGGAAGGTTGACAGAGATTTTTCGTTCTAAACACTGATATCTGGTTATCTACAATTACCTCTTATTCTTAGCTGGACATTTTCTCCCTTAGTAGTTGCCTTAGCAGAGCATGTCTTATTTATTTTTATTTTTAGAAAGTCATTCAGAGTGGGTTTGCCCATTTTCAGGAGTCAGGCAGGTAAAATATTTCTGTTGTTTCAGCATTTCTGAAAAACCCTTGAGATTATCTATTCCTTTTACTTCCAGTGAACATTTCAAAAGAGCTTTTTCATCCCTGAAAAACCAATCTAAATCTGAGCAAAGTGCTGGTCCTTGGAGATGTGACCAACAGTAAAAGCAGAATTCCCAAATTTGTTATCTGTTCTGGATGTCTTCCAAATAAAAGCTGAGCAGAATTTTCTGTGGACTAAGAGTTCTGGACCACAGCAGGATGGATTTTGCAGATGAAGAGTTTTAATTGGGGTTCATAATGTAGAACCTGTGGAATCTATTGGCCTGGGGAATGTGGGATCATATTTTGCAGAGTGGAAAGGGCTTACACAGCTTTAGCTCCTGATATGAGGAAAATACTATTCCAAGTCTCACTGCTCTCCTACCATCATCAAATAATATCAGATATCATCAAATACCAAGTCTCGTGGTGGAGTTTGCCAAAGATGAAAGCAAAAAATATTTATATGGTTAAAAACTATATGAATAATAGCCTAAATGTAGGTGGGATGTAAATTATGGTGCCACATTGGATTAACTGTGCACTAACAATTAAAATGCATTGTAGCATTTCCAAAGCCAGGAGTGCTTGAGTTAGTAACTGTATCAATGTATTTTTATTGGGTTTTTTGGTGGGTATTTATAGTGTAGGCAGATGGGAAAACAGGAATAAATGAGAGTTGCTGGATGATGCTTGTTCCTGTTGACCTCATTTGTTTGCTTCATGGTGAGGAGAAAAAAAGCAATATTTCTGTTCCCTTACTTTAAAATCTTGTCTAGCATATAAATATTGTTCTTACAGACAAGAAAACATTGTTATTATTTGTATTAGAAGACACCTGACCAGGGAAAGAATCTGACATTTTAAGCATGTCAGATATTAATACAGAGTTTTCATTTTCTGTTCCCATGTTGGGAATGTAGTCAAGGACACAGAGAGGTGATGAGATATTCCCACAGTTGGGTTTTTCAAAGCAGTGCCAGACCAGGAGGAGAATTTAATTGTCCTGCCTACCACCCTAACGTGTGTACCCATCGTATGATCTGATGGAACTCTGAAAGTTTTTCTTTGAGGGTTTCCTCCATGCCTGGGTGGTTGATGAATGCACTGCGTTTGAGCAGAGAAAAAAATACCTCTGCTTTTGCAATAAGGCAGCAGCTATTTCTGGGCTATTTCTATTTCACAGAAAGGGCTATCACACACTAGAACAGGCTGCCCAGGGCACTGGTGGAGTCACCATCCCTGAAGGGATTTAAAAGATATGTGGATGTAGCATGGGGAAGTGGTTTAGTGGTGGTCTTGGCAGTTCTGGGTTAATGGTTGGGCCAAATGATCCAACCTAAATGGTTCTATGGCTTTATTTCCCCCTCAACTCACACTTTCTCCTTAAGGTAGTTCTCCCCAGGAAGCTGTTAGGTGACTGCTTTGGTTCCTAGTGAAGCTGAAAGCCTTTGTTTCCTGGTCTGAGTCACAAACAAAACAGGTTTAGCCTGTTAAAGTGCCTCATCATTCTCATAGTGCTCATCATCATCATCTTTTTGCTCGGAAACTTAACAAATGAATGTGATCATGTGTGAAATAGCCTTCATGGGGTGCAGGGTGGTTCCCTGGCAGACAGAGGAG